>VWZG01011743.1:159738-217682 GCA_013396735.1 Grallaria varia | reverse complement strand
TTTTTTTTTTTTTTTGAGTTTATATGTTTTTACTTCACCTGTACTACTTTTCATCAAGCAAATGATATATCTGTAAATTAAGATGCTTGGAATTTCATAATTTCTCATATGGTATGTCCTTGTCATGTCATTGAATGGATGTGTTAGAAAGGCTTGAGAATGGCTGGAGAGGCTGTTTGCTTGTTTGTGATTTTTGTGTGTGCTTCGAGGAAACCTAAGTTCTGGAAACATTACTCACTCTAAACTTTATGCTTCATTGTCTTTCTTAGCAAAGCAGAAACTAGAGGATAGATTAGCAGCTGCTGCAAGGGAGAAGCTTGCACAGGCCTCCAAAGAATCAAAGGAGAAGCAGCTACAAGCAGAGCGCAAAAGGAAAGCTGCACTGTTCTTGCAGACCTTGAAAAACCCTCTGGCAGAGGCAGAAACTGAGAAAATTGAAGAGAATCCCTTCAGTAACGAGGTAAGCAGGAAATGAATTTCTCTTTCTCATAAAGCTGGCAGAAAATTTACCTCTGGAGTGTGAATCTGACAGCGTGTTATGGACTTGACTGAAGAGATGGAAGCTTTTCTAAATGGGGAGAAATTTGAATTTTAAACATCGTTAATCTTTTTCAGTTATCTTACATATGTCTCTCATCTGTCATTGAACTGGTAGAGATATTTGCTGCACAATTCTGAGGTCAGTTAGCAGGTACAGAAAGGAAAACGACCGTCCACATTTGAACTTTACTAGTGGTCCATGTATTAGAGTGCTCACCTTTCCAAGAGTGTTGGGATATCAGTTGTGATACTTGCTTACTTAATGTGTATATTGATGGTTTTGATACGTGTTGCAAATACAGATATTGTTGGGAAGTAGACCTCAGTTTCCTGGGTTTGGAATTACATTGCTTCCAGGAAAGCCAGTTTAAAAAAACAAACAAACAAGCAAAAACCCACAAAAAAACAACACTTGCGCTAATCAAGGAAAATGTCATTTTAGATATTGATTGTGACAAACTGGTTACAAGGATTGGTTCCGTGGCTTTCCATCATTTTTTTTTCCCCACAGAAAGAATTTCTATACCTAACAAAAAATGAACTGCCCAGTTCTCCATTTTTCCAAATAAATCATGGATTACCCCTCAAAACACGTCTATGAGAACAGTTGAAATGGGCATGCCTGCAGTTTAGGTGATCATATCAGCACAGAGTAGCAGATATGTGAAGTAAGTGTGGTCACATCCCAAAAGAGATCCTGTTTGAGTTTCTCATTGCTACTGCTAACCAACTTTCCCTGACACAGGTATTCAGTTTTGTATTGAAGAGTGAATGCAGAGACAGTGGACAATGCAAAACCCCCCAGACTTGCAGTTCTGCTGTCCTTCTCAAGGGAATTTGTCAAGGACAGATACTTTTAAGCTAAGGTTCTTTCATACTTTTATTTAAGAGAATGCCTGAAATAGCCAGTGACAGTTGACTCTTTTTCGGAAGAGCAGATGAGTGTTCTTGCTCACGCTTGAACTTACTGAAGTTCTAAACTGAAATTAAAAGCAAGTGAACTTCTCAACAAAAAAAACACACCCTGTCCTGCTTTTTCTGCTGATTTTCTAGAGACTTCCTACATTTTCAGAAAAGGCATCTATTTTTTCTTACACAAAAAATTCCAGTGTATTTAAGAATTTTAGAGTAAGCAGTTTCACTGCTTCTTACCAATAGAAATGGTTTGGAGGTGATTTCCTTTATTAACAGTTTTATTTAGAATTTCGGTTACATATTTTAAATGTTTCTAATGTGACCTTGCTTTTTTAAATTTAAATTGACTGTTATATTGTACTGTTTTAATGAACAGTCTAAAATGCCATAATGTCTTTGGAAGTAATATTCCTGCCTAGTGTGATTTGCTTAGTGGCATGCTTATGTAGATATATACATACAGATTTTTGCATATAAAAACTTACTTTGGAGCATGAATGTTTTTCAAGCTGCTGTTCTGTTTGCTGTATTTGAAAAAGCTTTCATCCCCACTCATTCCAAATAATCTGCCTTTTGCTCTCCTTGCCTTTGCCTATTTATAACAGCCCATTTGAGTCAAGAAATTGTATTGGAGAAAGATGAGTGAAATCATATTGCAGATTTGTTAACCTCTGTTTTATATACATTGAGAATCCAGAAAGCATCATGATGCCTAAATCAGCTTATAAATAAATAAAACCACTGGTTTGGTTTCCTGAGCTGTTTCAGTTGTGTTTCAGAAACAAGAAGGTGCATTTAAAAACACTGATTGCAAAAGTAATGAGGGTTAACTACAGTGGCTGTAATGAAAAGAAAGTGTGTGAAAAAGGCAAGAGAGAAAGACATGCAAAACTAGTTTTGTAGTTTGGTCAATGGAACTAATTGGGGAAATTAAATCAGGAAATCAATTAGTCAGAAAATAATTAATCTGAAAACAAAGGGGAAAATGAAATACTTAGGTCCACCGAAAATGTCACTTACTATATTTCATCTCCTTTTTTGGGGGAAGGAGCATCCAATGAGGAGTCTAGGAAACAAACATTGGTATGCACTGGTCATAGAGGTATTGTAGTGGCATGATTTTAATCATTTAAAATGTGTCTCAGAAATTGAGTAATGACTGAGATATATAGTAAGGAGTGAAAAGGAGTTGAGAATGTCCATGGGAGGTGCATAATTTCCATGACATTGCCCCAGCCTAAGAGCTGTATAAAAACTAGTAATGCTCTTTATGTGTACACAGTGTACATTTGTGCTGAAAACCTATTTATCACACTGTGCAGAAATGCATTAAATGTGAAAAGCTTTTGTGACCTCTGTCAAATTTTCCTGATACCTTGTATTTCATGAAAGACACACTGCTACAGAGTATACATTATATCTTTGAATGAAATCGATTCTGCTAACTGCAGGTAAAGGACAGTCAATACCACAGAACACTTTTAAGCTGTTTTAGCTTCAGCTGAATCTTAAAAATAGTCAATTCTACGTTTTCCATAGCTGAATTATTTCTTTTATATGGTTTCCTGTTTTTCTTTAAAGTGAAATGAGGCAAGAGAAACAAAAGGCTGAAAAATGAGCCGGAGCAGTGAAGCAGCACAGCTTTTCACAAACGGCTTCTCTCTACTCTTGCATGTATTACAATAGTACAGTTGTGCATAATATTTCCGCAGACCAGTACTTGGAGAACCTGGAGCTTAGCTCCATTTCCAAAACTGATCAACTTCGAGTGACCTTGTGGCTGGGGAGCACTGTGCCCTTTTTCAGGACATGGGTAAACAGTAACCGGGTGACATCTCCCTTCCTGCGTTTACATGTATAATTCACATAGAATCTTCTGTAATAAGAAAATCACACCAACTGGCACATCTGTCAGTGTCACTAAAGAGAAGCTGCTGTCATCCTGCAGCGAGCACAGGTTGCTTGTCCTACAACAGAAACAGCTTGTAGTCTCAACAACTGCAGTTCTGCTAGGCATGCCGAGCTGGAGTACTCCAGGTTATCTGTGGTGCTGCAATGAACTGCTTTTTTCATTTAAAAACAAATTAAGGGAAGGTGTTTTGTAATCTGAAATGCAAATCTTATTCAAAATTATTAAAATTAACTTTTTAAAAAAAATAAAATTATATTTATATACAGTAGTATAGTATGTATGTGTCTATATATATATGTATGTAGTAGTAGGCCTTGGTATGGGTTATTCTGCTAATCTCTCATATTTTAAGCTATGTCAGAAATGTTTTAAGGCTGACAGTGCTTTAATAGGCAGTTGGTTATACCTAACTGTTACCTGTATAAACCTTAGCATCTGATTTAAACAAAGAGAAAAATCCACAATTGTAATGCTGCAGAACCAGACAAACACATGATTGGAAAGTGACGTTATTTTAATGGCTTGTCCCAAATGTCATCTGTTGTTGTGCCTCAGAATACAAAGATTCTGTGGCACAAAGCAAAACTTTCCTTCTTTTGTCTCTTTTATCTTCCAGGTTTTGAAGCCCTGTTTTATCATTTGTTTCTTTAGATGATTTGTCCTTACTTTTGTCCTGTATGTAACAATTATTTTTTTCTGTGGAAAGTAGTCTATTTACGAGTGAAATAGAGATGTGCCATGTTTAAAAATGAGATGGTCTTCTAGTTTTGTCAAGCATAACAGGGTTATCAACAACTGCAGGCAGTGCATGTCTTTCACAAGGATCGCTGTAGTTGAACCTACTTTTTTAGCAGTGGACTTTAGATATTGCTGCATTCCTCTTTTTGGAAAAAATAATGTAAATATCATTTAAAGTTTGCCTATTTTCTTCATGTTAATTTTTGAGTAAAACATAATCATCTAATGAAAACCATCCAGTAAGTAGTTACAGAAAAAAGGTTTTAGAATATTTCAGGGCCATTCACTTCTTTACTTTTTTTTTCAGAATCTATAGGTATATCTTCTCGTTAACATGGGAGTGGAAGCTGGATTTATTTGCTTGTAAATCTATCCATCCTTTTGAAAAAGCAGGATAAAGGAAAAGCATAAAATGTCCCATACTAATATGGCATTTAGGGGGTGGATAACTTGCTGGCATTTGGAACAGAAAAATATTGCAATAACCCTACTACCAAAAACTACAAGAGAGTTGTAATTCCTCATAGTGTAAATTCTTTAATCATTATTTAACAGGAAGAAAAAGGTAAATATCAGGATATGCCATTTTAATTAAGATTGGCGAGGAGTTAAGAATGTTTATGCGTTGATTTTTAGTCTTCAAAGCACTCGAGATAGGAAGGCATATTGATCCACATAGCAAACAAATTCACAGCCACTAATTTCCTTATGGTTGGCCCTTGAAAATTCAGAATGCAGAATTTTGTCTGTTTTTGAAGACCTTACTCTGGTCAGTGTACTGTCAATAGCTGTGTTTCAGTGCAGCATTTTAACCCTGATGAAACTGTTGAGTCTGAGTATTGAATTTTGGGCCAATTTATTGAGAGTAGGAAAAAGAAGTAATTGCTCACTATTGCACAGAGTGATAAATACAAAAAAAAAATACACTTCCGTTTCTGGTAGACAGTTGCTTATTAATTATCAGGGTATACTTCACCATAAGGTTTGGGGAAGCTGCAGTAAAAAACATACAGTGGTAGGAAAGAATCTGGGGTATTTTCAGATTTTAATGAAGTAAAAGAATTGTTGATTAACTCCTTACAGTTCTGACATTCTCTACTCTTTGCCATTTTGATCTAACATAGGATTCAAGTTGCTGAAAAAGAAATATTAGCCAATTATAGAAGTATTAATAATATTATTGATAATGTTCTTTGCTGGTTGATTTTGCTTGAACATGCTAGTGTTTTGTTCTGTTGCAATAAGCACATTTTGCTTCAGTTCTAATTTTGGCTTTGTTGTATTGATTAAGTAGTGTAACCTTAGAATAACTAATGTATGTTCTGGGCTTATGAATACTGAAGATATGCAAATAACTTGTAATGAACTGAAGTGCTCGTTTCTGTTCTCTATAGCTATAAATTCTCCCTGTTACAGAGCTCTTTCCTAACCCATTCCTGCTAAACAAGAGTTGTTGAATCATCTTTTATAAGTATTTTAGTCAGACTTGCTTCAGTCATGCAAATAAAATGCTGAAGAACAACTCTGGCAGTGAATTTGTCTGTCACTGTAGCATTTAATAATGACCAAAAAAATGGCTGTTACCAAACTGGACAGACAAGTGAGATTCAGTGAATGCTATCTGAATGTTTGCAGTTTAACTTCTTAGAAGAGCTCTCAAAAAATGTCAGTGTCTCATCCCTTGAGATGCATAATAAAATTCATCAGGTAACCAGTTTGTTTCCATGCTTTCCAAAACTCTTCTACTGAGCTACAGATTGACAGAGCCTGCTCAGTAAGGCAGAGTGTTTCTGCCTTTTGGAAATGCTTTGTAATCTCTCAGTTCTGTGCTTGATGTGATTTTTTTGATTTTTTTTTTTTTTAAATTGTCTGCATTCATGCTTCCAATTCTGGTTCCCATTACCTTATTTTGCCTGCATCAGCTCTCACCAGTAAAAATGCAAACCACTGACAACTTTGCCTCTTTGCCAGACACTCCAGACAGTTTATTTTTTTTCAAATATTTTTACTCAGCAGTGTTATACACCTAGAAATTTTCTTTGTGGCCTAGCAACTTGCTGATGTTTTTTCACTGAGCTCTGTGTTCTGCTCTGATGGTGAATCAGGTCATTTTGCCAGTGCATTTTAGTTTGAAAGTAACCAGAGTTGCCACTGAGGGATGCAGCACGTTTGCTCAGGTGATCATGTCGTCGTCACCAGAGCTCCTGAGTGCAGTGGTGGAGGGGGTGTGACTGCTCCCTGTGTGCCACCTGTTGTATTGCACTGCAGAACCTGCATATTCACCTTGGGGAGCTAAAGTTAGTTCTGTGTGGTTTTCCAAATGTGATCATCAGTGGCCTGGAGCAGTGATGTCTCCAGTGAATCTCCAGCCAGGCATCCTGCAGCTGTGCTTCTCAGGGATAGCCAAACAGCACTGTCACTCAGTGTCACCTTCCAGTCAAGGAGGGCCCATGGGGTCAGCATTGGGTGCTTTTGGATACATAACGGGGCTTGGCATTGTGGGTTTTTTAATTCAGGTTTGCTGAGAGAATCTCTCTATGTGAGCCAAAAGTAAATGTGTCATGTCATGTGCCAGAAACGAAGTTAATGGGGGCTTGTGTTTTATGCGGCTGAATGAACTTGGGCACTGAAAACCACTGGGGTTTTCTTCCCTCTCTTGTTTTCCTCTTAACTCTACTTTGCCTACAGCTATTTTGTTTCAAGCTATTAGAGGTGTCTACTTCAAGGCAAACTGGGCTATTACATATTCAGTAGTGTTCAAAGCAAAGTCTCAGGTACTGTATAAAGAGATGAATAACATTGTCAAGGAACAGAATTCAGCAGCAGTGGCCTCTTAGGAAACTCTGAAGTTTGGAGACAAGGTGTCTGCACTTACATGTGGAATTTGTGAAATTGGAAATGGGCCTCTGGTAAACCAGTCACTCAAATGATCATGCTGTAAAATGTTTATAATCTTCATAGCAAACTTCTTTAGGACTACTTTATTGCTGGTTTTGTAGGTATTGTGATAGCAGTTATCAGTTACAGCACGGAAACGTGTCATGGCTCTCTAACTTGAAGCAGAGCTGCTTTTTGATTATTCAAATGTGGTCAGTTATTGCCTTGATTATATTCATGGCAGGAGAAGGGCAAAAAGAAAATAAATGATCACCTGTTTCTAATTTGGTTATTTCAGGTATTAATGTGTTACTTTTTATTCCAGTCATGGTAAGTATCCTTGTATCAAACGGTGAAAGTGTCATACCAGGTGGAGCAGAAATTACGACAGAGGGATGCTGATTTCTCCAGTTGCCTTGAAATGGCAGCTGTGGGAATGACAGGCTTTGAGATGAGGAGCATAGCTATAGTGCCTGACTTGAATTGTTCTAAACAAGGCATTGAGCAGAATTCTCTGGGGTACAAACTGATAACTGGAAAATGTATTGGTATGGTTTTGCTTAATCTTCTGCAATTGGAATTAGTGAGCGTTAACTGTGCATGGACCTGTTCTGTTATTGAGATGAATAATTTTTGTGATCTTCCACACCCCTTTACATTCAAAACATTTATTTCACAGATTTCAGAAATAACTTATATCAGCATTGGTTCATTTTGCTATTTTCCTTGATGTTGTCATCTAAACAGCACAGGTCAGGGATGACAGTGATGCTAAAACTTAAATTTGAGTGTCAATAGTTTCTGATTGTATTTTCAGGTTCATCCTTTTTTATATAAAAGGGATAAATAGACTAAAATGTATCTGATAGCACCCACTTTTTGGAACACATTTCTTCTAAAAACTAAAGATAACTTCAGAACTATGTCCTAGTTAAGCTGACAGTCTTAGCATGCATATACCAACTTGCATATGTATCTTTGGGAAACTGTACAGGCCTCCATTAAATTCTGCTAGATGTGTGTTTTTGAAGATGTCAGCCTTATTTATGCACACTTTACATAACTTGGAAACTGAACACTGTTCTTTGTTTACCTTTGATTTCAGAGTGTCAATAGTATACCCTGTCCTGTGACTGCAGTCAGAACTTTACCCACCTTAGAAGTTAAACAAGCAGAAAGGCCTTCAAGCAGAAGCAGAGATCCTCCTAGGGATGAAGAAAAGGAGAAGAAAAGGAAAAAACACAAAAAAAGATCTCGGTCAAGATCTCGATCACCATTCAAGTATCATTCATCATCTAAGTCCAGATCTAGATCACATTCAAAAGCAAAGCACTCACTTCCCACTGCCTATAGAACTGTCAGGCATTCAAGGTGGGTTTGGAAGCCAAACATATTCTTTATATTCAAACATTGCTTATGTTCTTTATGTTTGGCTATATATCTCTTTAAAATGTCTTTGCACTTCTTCCATTACATAAGCATTGGTACAGTCACCTTGAAGACAATAAATAAGTATCATCAAATGTGGCAGGTCTTTGAAAATGTTTTTAATGAAATAATGAGTCATTAATTTCTAATTACATCCTGCAAAACTTGTACAGTAAATGATTTTTCACTGGTCTGTAAAATACCTGGTGATAATATGTAGGGATGTGATGACAGCAGAAAGAGAACTTGGTTAATAAGTCTGTGGCTGTTGCTGGAGCAAAATAACTAGACAATATTAAGAAAGGAAATAGAGAACTTGGTGACTAAACATCAAAGCTCAGAAGGAAACAAAGCAGTTGGGTGGCATGTGAAAAAAATATGATGGATGAATTGTAGGAGAGATATGGCAGGAATTCAAGAGGGTTGAAATCAGAGTTGAGGAAGAGAGACCACCAAAGAATGTAACTCAATGCGGTTAACTCTGTGTTTAATTATTAATGAGATGAAATACACTGTATTGATTATCCAGCAATATATGTATTATGCTACATTGATACAGTTAATTGCAGCTAAGATATTTGGGTCTAGGCATCTGTAAACTTTGCTGTCTGTAAAATTTGTCAAATCAGAATGCCCTGACACAGAGCAGTTACTGTGGTCAGTAGGAAGGGCTTATTCTTGAGATTGCATTCTCTGGATGGGCTGTAGAACAGTGTTCAAGTAACTTGTAGTTCAGGTGAATTGTGTCTATAAATACTGCCACAGCTGTGTATGTTCTTGATGCATGTGAAATCATACACTGCTTTCCTCTGTGACCATGCCTATGGCACACACTTCCTCCTGAAAAACAGCTTCCAGCCCTTAATGACAGTGTGCCAAAACTTCTCATGTTATGTTTTCCTTGTGCTTTTCTTGTATGTCTAACTACACTAACAGGAGTGTTAACACGTTACAACCTTTTGGTTTATATTAGATTTTTGTGTTTGAGTACAATCCTTTGCAGATATCTCTGCTATTCAGAAATGCCAGGAATTAAGTGAGCATAACTTGGGCTGAAATGATCAGTTTGTCATGCTGCTTATTTGACTACCTTTGACAATAAGTTGTCGTTGATGCTCTGTATTATAAAGCACATTCCAAAATACTGTGTGCCATTCCTTTTCTGTGCTTACCAGCATTTAAAGGGAATAATGCTGAATGAACCTTTCCCTGCTTAAGAAGTGAATGCAGGTCTTCTCAGAGTTAAGGGTATTTTGGGGAAAAGCCTCTGCAGGTGAGGATATCTCTTAAGACATCCCTTCCCTTGATCTAGCCATGTCACTTCATCCAAGCTATGCTGCATGTATTTAGCCACAATTTTACTGATATATGATAAAACCAAGGAGAAGCATCAGAGTAATGCTAAGAAAATTAAAGCATCTTCTGTAGTACTATGAAAAGGACAAAGGATCATCTGAGAAGACCCTTACCATTGGGGGTGCTATTCGGTAGGGTAAAGATAATCCTGCAGATACTGATGTGTTTTGATTATGAAATGTTTAGGCAAAAATAATGCCTTGTCTTAGTAATTGCCAAAAAAAGACAAGTGTTGTTGCCTACCTAGAAGATATGACTGCTTTTTTCTTCCTTTTTTTTTTTTGGTTTGTTCCTATTTTTAGTTTTGTTTCAGACAAAATTATTTCAGTGCATTGTGTTGCCTCGTCCAAAACTTGGCACATTTCGCATCTCTTTGCTCTTCAGTTTTCCCTAGAACAGTATTCTTCAGCTTCCCCTAGACATTGTTTTTTTCCTAGCTTCCCAAAACATCGGGTATTACAGCTTCCAGCTGTATGAATAGTTATATAAAGAGTCATAACCTCCTGGGATAAAGTGTAAACTGTTTGTAGATGTTGATATGTTCATCTTGTATTAAGTGGATGGCACTTAAAGACAGTAGTTACTGTGTGGACATTGATGCTGAGTTATTTTGGAACAACCTGTTTTGAGTATCCGTGCTCTATTTGAATGTCTCTGTCTAATGCAGTCTTGTTGCCTTATTTTAGTGTGTTCAAACTGTATATTCTAACTTACAAATCTCAATATGAAGTGGTTACTGATGCGTTATTTTACTTCAAGAATGCACTGAAAATAGCTGGAATTTTCCCTTTCTGTAGTAATTAATGCTCCAATTCCTGTTAATTTAATCAAATAATTTAGAATAACGAGAGACATTTTTTTAATAAACAAGCTTTCATAACTTAGGAGCTTATTTGGTTATATATGCACAGTGAAAAGAAGTATTTTGAGTATGAGGTTATTTAAACTATTATATTTAATTTGACTGTGACAGCCAAAAGAGAGTTATGCTTATTCTGTAATTTTTCATTAGACTATATTGCATTCAAATAGTAATGAATTGTAATCTCTAAATTGTAATAATGACCACTCAGCACATGCCCTGTATTTGGGGAACAGTCTTAAAGCCTTAGATATTTGTGAGGTTTCCATATAGAAACAATTCGAGCTTCTGCATAAAAACACTTTGAGTAATTGCTCTTTAATGGTGAAAGTTATTTCAAAAAATAGGTTTAAAAAAGACCTTTTTCATAGAACTTGCTCTGACAAGGTAATGGGGGATGAGATGTGGGAAGTTAAGGTTAAACATAGCAATTTGCAATAACTTTCTTTGTTCTTTATTCAAGAGATGTTCAGGATACTTTGCAAGCTCTTCCTTTTTGGTTTGTCATCTTAATTCTTGTTTTCCAAAATGCATATTTTTCTTTGAAATTCTGCAGAATTCATGATCTAAACTAATGTGTTGGTATGTGAGAGCATGGCTTGTGTGTGTGAGGACAGTGGAAGGGAAACAGAGGCAGTTGTTATGAACCGGATAATTTAGTGATTTGGTTGGGTGAAATTTGGTTGTTCATTTTCAACTAGAGATCGAAAGTCTATAGCTAGGTAATTAAAGATACTTAAAGAACTTAATTTATCCGGTTAATTAATTACAAGCAGTAATTAGTAGTGGTATACTTTATTAACAGGTTACTTTACAATAAGTTTGGATGGAGTACACCTCTGTGTGTGTTTGTGTGAGACTTTTTGCCTCAGTATTAGGAATTTAAAAGACTTGGAACCAGCTGTTCTTTGTTAAAAAAGGTTGCTTGGGTTTGGTTTTTTCCTCTTCCCAAACAGATTTTCTTATTGCTGAGGCAGTGTCTATTCACATAGCTTTAACTCCAGTTTTGTAATGAGACATGCCAAGCTTTATAAGCCTTTGAACTTTTGGGACTCTTCTAAGCATAAGTGATACTATTGCCTTTAAAGGAATATAGTGCTTCTGGAATTACAGTCTAATGAAGGTAATAATTGATATATTACAGTAAAACTGTTAAGCTGTTTTTAATTGTTTGAAGCTAACGGCCAAAGTTCTTGACGTTTGGTAATTGGAAGAATGTTGTAGAACCACAAACATCAGTCCCTAAAAATTAAGCTAGTGCCATTTTCTTTCTGATTGATTGGAATTTTTTTAGGCCAATCCATATAGGTACGTTTCACTAAGGTTCAGCTTTTGGCTAAGGGACTGAGCCTTTTCAGGATTCTGTTTAATAGCTAAACTAGGACATTTTATGCTGAATGTGAAGTGTGTGCCTCCGTATCACAGACTCACAGCATCCACAGGGACACTGAGCATGGAGCAGAGTCTGAGCAGCTCGTCAGTGGCAGCAGCAACAGAGCGGAAAAATTATCAGGCATCTCGGACAATGAAAAGATTTGACTGCTGGAGCTGTTTTGAGGGAAACCCTGGTAAAATGTCAAGGTGTCTGACTGACCACAAGTTTT
Source organism: Grallaria varia (assembly GCA_013396735.1). Lineage (NCBI taxonomy): Eukaryota > Metazoa > Chordata > Aves > Passeriformes > Formicariidae > Grallaria > Grallaria varia. The sequence goes on along the minus strand of VWZG01011743.1, from coordinate 205,450 downwards.
ATAATCTGTTGTTTTTTTCCTTTTTTTAATCCTTCTAAATGGCCTGGTAAAGAGTATGTTTTCAAGTGTCAAAGCAGTTAATTTGCAGTAGTTACCTGCCATTGTAATTACTTTTTTTCCTTTTCAACTCATCTCTTCTTATGGGTGTAAGACAAATGGCTCAGACATGTGTGTGTGCATGTATATAATATACATTATAGGGTGTGAGTATGCGGATCAGTGACTTCACAAATAGCTTGTCTTTTAGTCACTGCAAGTTGGGTGTTTTCAAGAAGATGAATTTTTGGTATACGTATCTATAGTAAATAAGTAAGAAAGGATTTAAATTAAATAAGCAAGTAAACATAAAATTATTAGAACTATCTGTTGCTGTCAGGAATTTTGGGTGGATTTGGAGTTACTTTTTTCCTTTTGTTTTTTTCCAATCTGGGTCCCTGAATTATTGCCTTCATCTTTCCCTTTCCCTTCCATCTCTCAGGACTTTTCTCATTCTAACTTTTTTAGTAAGAAATACTCAGGTTTTACTTGCATAATCCAAATCACAGAGAAAAATTAAGCTCTTAAGTCAATCTTGGATCTTAACTGGGCATGCTTTCTTTTTTTTCCCTCTTGATCTCTCTCACTTTTCTAGGAAAAATATCTGGAGTCAAAATGCTAGTGCCAAACAACTTTGATCATGGGTTGTTGGTCACTTGCACAGGTGAAAGTATTGGCTGTGCTAGGATTATTCTGCAGCATCAGGGACATTTCCTGGACTTGTCAGTGTCAGATATGCACTGCAAACAGAAACGTGGATTTATCTCTGTGAGGCAGCAGTTCTGAAGACATACCACTAATTTGAGAAAACAAGGTCAGGCCTGACAATCTCAGGCTTTGAGCCAAATTGGATTTCTTCCTACCAATGTTAGTAAACTGGGTTGCCACAAAAGGTGGCTGGACTAAAGGAAAACTTTTGCACCAACTGATACAGAATTGTCTTTAGCAGACAATACAGAAAAAAATTTCCTTTTTTTTACTGCCTGGTTGGGAGTGAAAAGCAGTGGATAACTTCACTTGAAAATGTCTGCGATGGGCAAGAAGTTTTTGTGCACCTGACAAGTCTTGGAGACTAAATACCCCGTGTTGGTATAAAATAGGCATTTGAAAGGTGTTATATTTGCATTTGGTGACAACACAATTCCACTGAAATAAAAAGTAATGAAATAAATAACAGAAAACAAACTTGTGAATGTTTCTTCTGTGCTCAGGTCACGATCCAGGTCACCCAGGAGAAGGGCTCACACACCGGAGAGGCGGCGGGATGAGAGGAGCGTTCCCACGGCGTATCGCATCAGCAACAGTCCCGGCAACAGCAGGAAACAGCCCCGCTCCAAGTGAGTGCTAGAGCTTCCCTTTCTATGTTCTGGGCCTTCAGTTTGTTAGAAAAATATTTCTGTGGAGAAAAAAAAATTAGTAATAGAAGCACTTGTGCTTCTTCCTCGTTTTTGCGTGTGTTTTAACACCAAATGAACAATCATGCTGGTGAATGGTAATATTCTGCTGCCTCCTGGCCATGAGAGCTCACATTTTACTTGGAATTTCATACTTCCCTCGTGTTGAATCTTTTTCTCATGCTGTGCTGGTGCAAGGTGTATGACCTGCACAGGTCATAGTGCAACTGTGGTGTCAGCTTTCTTGACATCACATCATATCTGCACAAATAAGGGCAACTCCAGTTTAGCACAGAGTTTGATTTACATTTTGCAGTTATTTTACAGACAGAGTGGAATGTGAAGTATGAATCAAGATGCCTTTTTTGAGAGCACCTTGCATATAGTCTCTCTTGACCTATTATTACCAAAATGGCATTCTACCTATAACTTGTTTCTGCATATCTCTTGTGGAATAAGAAGCAAAGAGATCACTTTCAGCTTTATTAAAAAATTCCAATTATTTCTTAAGATAACTTTCCATCTCTTGACAGCCTCTAATTAATTGATATGTGGTAGGTATAATTGAGAATTTCGTAAGTATACTACAATGATTCAGTTTTTGACATTAATCGGTTGAAGATAATAGAGGCTCCTGTGGAATTCAGCATGCAAATTTGGTTAAGCAGAAAAGATATGGAAGCTTAAAATGTTTCTCTTCCTCTAAACACACACAAGAATTATTTTCACAGCCCTGTGCTATTTTTAATGCAGTGTTGGTGTGTCTCTTGCTTGACCATTCAGCGTTTTAAACGAGAAATTATTTTTAGGATTCTGCCAATCCAAGTTGTACATGACACAATAAAATATGGCAGTAAGTGCAGAAAATGTAGACTGAAGAAAGAGTATTGTAGTTAAACAGAGAAGGATATTTTGCAGCTCTGATTGCAGAAAGGAAATCGGAAGCTGTCTCAACCCTGTTAGGACTGATATGCTACATTATCAAGTAAAGATGCAGACACTGTGATGGACCAGTTTCCATGTTCAGTTGTGGAACAGATTCTTTGTCATTCAGCTGTTATGTTTGTTCATCATAATCTGAGATGAAAACCCTTGAAAAAACTCACTGTAAAATATTCTTCTTGTATTACAAACATTTGCTGAGATTTTCAGGAGTTAATTACAAAATCTATATGAAATCTTGGTTACCTGATGAGGTTTTAAGAAACCAAGCAATTAAAGTACATAATTAACTAGTCGAGGAATAAATGACTTTGTAGCTGATGGTTTTTGTATGGTCATGAAAACGTTAGAGGCTGTGGAGAATTTAATATGTTACAGCATAGTGCTTGTTAAAGTAGAGAATTCCTAAGAAAAATCAAAATAAAGGAACAAATAATGTGATACTTAAAAGATGGCTTAGAGTTTTACAGTGTTTTAAGATGTTCTAGAACCTTCAACACCATTCCTCTGAATAGACTTCTAGCACTACAGTCTAGAGAGATGCCTGCAATGAGGTATTGCCTAACTGTAATTAAGGCATTACTCTAGTTATTCTAATTATAGTGATATCAATACTGTATGTAAATTATACAGACGTAAGTTCATAACCACGTAAAAAATTTTGATAGTTCTGTCTTTGATATATTACTAATTCAATTCTCTTTGAGCCTGTGAGGCGACTACCTCTGTTCCCTTTCTGTCAATAATGAACACATCAGATGCCTGTAAGTCCTTTGGTTTGGCTCTTGTAGTGACAAACATTTGTGTATCTAATTTCCAAGCTGCAAACATTTTGAACTTAAGATATGTTGCCAGGTCCAGGTCAGTTTGAGTGCAATACAGCAGCTTGGTTATAATTTTGAGCCTGTGGTTTGGTGCATTGCAGATTGGATCACAAGGAAAGGAGTAATTTCTTCTAAAAACCAAACAAACCATGGATTGGCCATGTAGATGTTTTACGTAGCTATGATTCCATGTTTTGTTTATTTATGAGTTAGGAAAATTGTAAGGGATGTAAACTTTTACATTTCTCATCACATCCTAAGTGTTCGATACTGTTTTGGAAAGAGCTTCTCTAGCAAAGTTATTCTGCAAGTCTCCAGTGAAAAGCTTTTTGTTGTCATCCTCCAAACTGTCAATACTATCCAGTAATTCCTGTGTACCCATGAAGCAGCATTCCAAGTGAGAACCTTGGGAGCTGGCAGTTGTCTAATGCAGTATGTTAAAAAGGGCTTCTGAGGAAGTATTTTGCACAACCATAGACTTGCAGCGCTGGGGTAAGAATAGTGCTTGCTGAATGCATGAGAAATATCCTGTGGAGGAGGGATACTTTCAGAAGTGTGAAAAGTATCTTCAGCTGAGTTAGTGTAATATTGCTTTAAATATCCTTCAATAATATATTTTCTTCTCACAGAAGTCCCCATGAAAAGAAGAAGAAGAGACGGTCTAGATCACGTACCAAATCCAGAGCTAGGTCTCCCTCACCATCCATGTCACCAGGCAAAGCATCCACACACAAAAATTCTGTACATTCAACTAGTGTCTCTCCTGTGGAGAGTAGGGAATCCAGCCAGGAACGCTCCAGGTACCGTGCTCTGTTACTGTAACTCTGCAGTGCTGGTGTCTCTTGGCTGTGAGTGTGTCCTTTGACCAGACTCATAGGGTGAGCGGCTCTGTGTGCGTGTGCAGTGTGTGCCTATCAAAAGCAGAAGGCACTGGAAGCACAGCACTGTGTGCATCAGCCTCATGAAGATACTGTGTCTCTGTTGCCTAATGGAGTAAACATTTCAACATACTCTTACAGTAAGAGTGGTGCAGAAAATTCTGCAACCTAATTCTGAGTTAGAAATTGGAAACTTTCACTGAATGAGATAACTCTTTGAAGTAGAACTTTAATAGGATGGCCTGAATTGTAATGCATGCACAAGATTGATAATTAAATCATTTCTACATATAGAACAGTCCTGTAAAAATTTCTCAGGCTACTCTTCATATATGTCTGATCAGTTGTACGAGTCAGTCCTTTGACTCTTACGGCTTCTAGTTGAATGAGAGAACTGTTGTTCTAACATATATAAAACATTACAATAAAAGCCAAAATTGTGATGCTGAGTGAAGTGCATTTTAAAAACATTTACTACAAATTTCTATTTTTATTTTTAGGGGAGTTTCTCAGGAAAAAGATGGCCAAATCTCTTCAGCAATCGTGTCTTCAGTGCAGAGTAAAATCACTCAGGTACAAATAGACAAATTCAGAGTATGTTGTCTAATTAAGTATGTCCAGCCTATTATTTTATTCTCTTAATACCTTACAGAATTCTGAGCTTTGCCTGTGATGTAGAGACATGTTCATTGTCATTCTTAATCTGTTTGCTTATGAGAACAACACTTTTGTTGTTCTCATGGCTGCTGTCCTTTCAAGTTTAATCACACCTCTAAAGACCAAGCTAAATTCATTTTGCTGCACTATATCCTCTGCTAAGGTGTGAAAGTCCACATTATGCTGCAATATCCCCGTTACCAATAACCCATCTTACCATGTAGAGCTTTCTTTGAAGATGGGGTCATAGTTTCTTTCCATTTCAGTTGATGTGATTTCTGTGTTTTGTTGTATAGAAACTGCTCTAAATATTTATGCAGAGCACTTTGTATCATTGTAGTAAAAGTAGACTTCAGTTGCTGTCATAGGAACTTTCTCCAAATTATTTCACTCATTTAGCCTGGGGACTGTGATGATTGTGAGTCCAGGTATTCAGGGTGACTGGAGCATAAGCTAACCCTTTCATGCAGGTTCTTGCAATCACATGTTTTAGCTCTTCAAAGCTCAGACACATCTGATCACTTTCCTTCTATTTTCTGCAGGATCTTATGGCCAAAGTGAGAGCAATGCTTGCAGCTTCCAAAAACATCCAAACTAGTGCCTCCTGAGACCTGTTGAACTGACCATCAAGAAATTGTGTGAAAAAGAACAATTGGAAAAAAACTGCCTCATCTCAAATGTACAGCTGAGCTTGGCTCATTTGGTTCACAACTCGTCTAATATACCAGAACCCGAGGAGCTACAACCTGTCTTTCTGTACAGAAGCATCTCCTTGAAATTTCATTGAATTTTTTCAGGCAGAATATCTTTGGAAAGTTTTTGGTTTTTGTAAATTGATTTTTTTTGACTAATTCTTCAGTAACATTTTATGATCAGCAGTCTATATGTATATATTTGTAAATACTACGTTTCTGTGAAAAGTATTACACAATAATAAAGAAGGAAACCTCTTTCATTAACTAGAGTTTTTGTGGAGTTCTTAGTTGCTTGTGGTTGGGTTTTGTTACAAATTAGTTTGCTTTTTCTTTAGTAGGTTCTGCTTTTTAAAATGACAATTGTCTAACCTGCCTGACCATCTTAAGCTGAGAAATTTTTTACCCTCCTTTATGCACAGGACGTTCTCAGAAGAATGTTTATTTGCTTGGATGTTAGTAGTGCACAGTTTTTGAACAAGGGATGTGATTTTCTGTCCATGATTTAGAAAGATCTCTGAGCCTCCATTTGAGGACCTGACCCTTTGAAGTCAGTAACTAATGGTCAGTAATAGCCTCATTGTCTTAATGTGTATTGTTCTTTAGCTACAGAAAAGAGAATATTTTTGGCCATTCAGCCGGCATCCTGTACAGAAATCCAGCGTTTTTCTGACTTAACACCTTTCATACAGTTAAAAAAGTTATTTGCTAACTTGTGTTTTACTGACACAGACCAATTAACGCTATTCAGAAAGCTTGTAGCCTCAGGAAAATTGCATGCTTGTTTATTATGTATCCTTGATTGTACACTGAGACTATTTAATTTTTTAATTTAAATGCTCTTAAAATGAGTACAAAAAGATGTGTGGATTTTTACCCAAGCCTTCTTTAACAATTAAGCGTTTTTGTAATAGTTGGTGTATTCAAAAGGTGCCCTTATTGGCAGTTATCTATAAAGAGTGGGACCAGGGCTTTTACTGATCCCTGAAAAAGTCTGTGATCTATGATCAGGAAGACTGCGGTTTTAGTGACTTATGGTCCTCATTTTCTCAAATTTCATGCAGAGGAAGTGGAGATTGGAGACAGATTAGAGAAATCAATGTAAAGTTCACGCTCATAGATGAGTTGATAAGTTATCTACATAGAACGACACAGATTAGTAGCTCCAATGCAAAAATCTTGTTCGGCACAAGGGAAGGAGAAACTGTTTATATAATTAAAACTTGAAGTAACACGATGGTCAAAATGATCATTAGCATGCTACTTGGCCATTTGGAATAGAAGCACAGTATTTAAGTCTTTGGAGACAAAAATCAGTGAGGTTTCTTTTCAATTTTTGGTCAGTAATGAGAATTTTCATTTGTACAAACAATTTAAGAAGCTGTGTGTGCTGCAGAGAAATTGCATTGTGCACCTAAGTTGTGATGAAACAGAGTCATCTAAATGGTAGTGCAGAATCATGTTATCCACGATTTACCTAATTATTTCCAAGTTATCTATAATGTTTTGACTTGGACAGAAATAACTTTCAACCAGTACCAGAAAGGCATGGTTTTGTCTGCACGTGTTGATGAAACAGTACAAGTAGAGACAGAGATAAAACAGGGCATAAAGTAAATTTTCTAGGCAGCTGTTGTAGATTGCTGTGCAGCGTTGAATTTACAGCAGCTATATTTTTCCCTCTTAAATGGAGTTAAAAGTCTCACCATGGTTAAATAATTGGCAGCTTGGATGCCAGTTGTTTGTCAAGTAATAGGAAAAAAGCCCAGCTCTTTGATAAAATAGACTGGGCAGCTTGTTTTGTTGCTGCTGCTGCTTTGCAGATTTATTCTCTTTGGGAAGGTTGTTGCTTTAATGACTTCTTAAAATATTTTCTCTCCCTGTGAGCAAGTCTTCAAGTCTCTTCTTTCTTTTTCTTTATTCCCTTTTGTGGTATGTAGGGAGATGAAGCATTTAGCTACAGGAAAATTTAGATTAAACTGCATTTTAGGCTTTTTTGTTTACCAAGGTTTGTTTGTATTCAGCACTCTCTCATAGGGAGTTGTAGTCTCCAGAATTTAAAAAGTAGTAGCGTTTTTATTATGTTATTTTTTTCTCTTTCTAACGAGAAGGGACATTTTTACCATACTAAAGGGGCATGAACTGCTTTACCAGAATAATTCCTTTCTATGATTTCACATTTAAAAATTGCTGCTGCTTTTTTTGGTCTGTCTTCACAGGCACTGGCTGTGCTGTAACTGCTTGTGTGTACACCACAGAGCTCGTGATACAGTGAGTGAGTACAATGCCTGGTGCCTGGTGTATCAGGAAAGCATCTTAAAAACTCCAAACTGGGAAATTTTCAAATTTCTGTTTTCCAGGTGTAGGTTTGCAGCACAGCCACTGGAAGACACATCTCTGTGGCCCCAGTTCTAGGAGCCTGTTGAGTGTCTGGGACCACAGGGCTGGGATTTGCAGCAAAAAGGGAATCAGACAGCACCTCAGAGCCAACCTCCATCCATGCAAACCGTACGTACTCAGTTCCTTGCAATGTTTCCATGAGCCAAGTGGCTTAAAAAGAGGCTGGATTATCACCTGGCTGGATTGTCAGAATCTTATTTCTGGTGGGAAGTGCATGAGGTTGCTACAACAGGGAGTTGTAAAATGGGGAGCACTTCAGTTAGAATAAAGCAGGCTCTGTGTGGCTGTGAGGAGGGCAGGCACTGTGGCAGCTCTGTTGTCAGCAACAATTTTCTCCAAATTTCTCAGTTTTGTGAAAACAATATGATGTGAGATTGCTTTTCTTTGAATTTAGTCAAATACCTTAATTCTGGCAACTGTAGCTATAGGTACTTTGATTTGTTTTGTGTGCATGTGTGTAACAAACCAGAAAGGCTTGGAATATTAATATTGCATTTCCAAAGCACTTTGGAGTAGACTGTCTGAAATCTGCTAGCCAGTCTTTCCTCCATGTCTTGGGAGTTCCAGCTAATAGTTTTGAAGATTTTAAAAAAAAAATAAAATTATCAGTTTATACAATAGAATATTATTCTCTTTGTATTCACGCAGAGTAGCCTCTCAAAACAAAAAAATTGCCAATGACAGAAAGATGGGGCAGGAGGAGCTGCCCAAGAGCAGCCAGACATCAAGAGAGGTATCAGGTTTTTTCTCTAGAGATCCAGGTTCAACTGAGATTCAAAAATTACTTTGTTTCAAATCACTAAATCATTTGCAGACATGAGTATTTGTAGGTGTTACAGATGTACATTCTCAGGCTTTATGAAACAAAACTAATAGCACAGAGACATTGCTGAAGCAAAGGTTGTGTGTAGCCTTAGGTTCTTCATTTTTCTTTGTCAAATGGAGGTGAAAGAGGTGAGTGTTGGGTCCTCATACATACCTGTCCTCCAGTTCCTCAATCTGCCCATCCAGGTACAATCTTCATAGTTTAAGAGGTGCATTCATAACAACTTCTATTAAAAATGTTCTAATTTTAATTAATTGGATGTGTCTGACAGCTTCCTACTTGGCTCTTCAGTCAGCTCATGGGTAAAAGTTAAAAATCATTTGGCCATCTCAGGATATACTTGGCTTCCTGTGAATCGTTTGGCTTTCAGCAGTGTGGCTCTGTTGAGGTGTGTCTATGGTCTCTTGGCATTGATCATAATTTGACGCCTGTTGTAACTCTTTGTATCACATTTTGGTTGACACCAATTATTTTGGAATATACATGTTCTCACTTGTAAGCTTCATGTGTTAGAGACAATCAAAATTATATTCTTCATTTTTCGATGTGGCAACAAACGATAGCATTTAGAATTAATGTTTTCTTGGATTTAAGGCAATGACTATTATGTTTTGTGAAGATACTTTTTTGAGAAATCCTGTCTAATTAAATTTCTACTTAATTCAGTTGCATTTATCGTCTATTCATCTTCTCCCATCTCTACCCAGCAAGTAATTATATGAAGGAAAGAAGTAAAAGACCTGTGGATTGAGGTTAGTAAACTGCTAAAGCATCTTCTTTACTAATTTTCCTTTCATTTCATGATCTGAAAGCATGAAATACAGCATTGCACTGATCTAACATTGTTAAAGATGAAATTAACTTGACTATAGCATTATGAAAATTTGTTGCAGATTCTGATAAATGCAGCTCTTACAAGTTGAAAGCTCAGTGCTGTTGTTTTTTTTTCTGGTTGTGATTTAAATACAAACATGTCCTGCATATCTTGTTTTGCTTTTAGACAGATCCTTTCAGGACCAAAAGTGTAGTTCTGTTGAGTATTACATAGAAAAGGAGAGGCTTTATTGGAGCATTTGGGTGGAAACTAAAACCTGCCTGCATGCTAATGAGATTTCAGTCTTTCTGGTGGCAGCTGGTGTGGTATTGCTGTTGCTACTCTGTTTGAACCATGGAAGGATTCTTGATAAATCTTGATGCAAAGCATTTTGCTTTTTGCCTTAATTTTGCCTGCTCTGGATTACAGAGGAGGTGAATATACCCTGCTGCATTTTCTGTAACCTTAAAGCAAGTCGTGACTATTTATAACAAATCCACTTTTACCTCTCAGTGAACTTGCAACTTCCATGGTATTAATTTAATATCTTTAATTTGAATGAAGATGATAATCTCTTGGCAACAATTAATCCTGAACATGTCGCATGACAAAACATTATAAAAAGCTCTGCCAGGCCATTTTAAAAGTGATGGTGATAATCTGCCATCTCTGGATGGCTGCCACGCTCTCCTCGGGAGATGTGCTGTGACTTGTTTTTTCTGATAAGGACAAAATGGCTTCACATGCAATGGATACGTGCTGACAAACTCATTTTTCTCTTCGAGCTGAGTATTTAACTGATGATCTTGACTTAGAAACTTCTTGTTGATATTTAACAGTGTTACAGATAGAGCTGCCTGCTTGGGTAAGTGAAAGCCCCATATGCAAGACTGGAGAAGGGCAGGTGCGACTTCCCCAGACAGTGTACAATGGCAGATATGATATCTTACTGCAGTGAAACTGGCATTATTTGGGGATCTCAGACTTTTCTTGTCCTGTTTCCTGTAAATAAATTCTAAGGATGTTATTCTTCAAGGGAAAAGTCTCATACATGCTCATATTTCCTCTTTTAAAAAGAAAGTCAGAGGATTTGAGGCTTCTCATTAAAATGCAATCTAAAGATGTGTATCTGCAACATTATTTATTAGGATACGGCAGCTGTGGTGATTGTGACACTCTGTTAAATTACTGCTCTAGCTTGTTGCAATAGCTTTATTCCTCCAGAAATGCTACAGCTTGAAAAAAAAAAACCCCTTAACTGATCAAGAGACAGGTCAGAGGGTTTGGCATCACAAGGAAGGAAACAAAATCTGTAATCTTACCTCCTCCTTTCTGAAACTCTAATAGTCTAATTCATTTTCTAAGGAAAATGAATTTCATAAGGACTGATGAAAAGATGAGCATTTTGCCACCTTGAGAGATGATATTTCAGCCTTAAGCTATTGAGATACTCAAACGTACACTGTCCACAGGATTTTGAGTGTCCTAGCTTATGCACAGTGAAGGTTATAAGTCACCAAGTGAAGTGATGAAAAGATTTTTATCAGAATCATGAATTGCTTTAAAATAGTGGTGGGATGGGTGAAGCCTGTGTTAAAATGGCATTATTGCAGTCCTTTTTCAGTAAGCTGTCTATGCTGCACCCCAAGTGATGACCTTGACCTTGACCTTACCTAGAAACCTCCTCCCAGTGGATAGTCAACACAGTGAAAAGGCAGCTTCTCCAGAGGTGTATTTATTACTGGCAGCCTCTTATTCCCCTGGATTCTTAGAATAAAATACTTGGGGTTTAAGTGTAATAATGACAGAGGAATAAAGGTTTTTCAGATGCCCCAATCTATTGTTTTATATTCCCAGAACAAAACATTTGATGTATTTGCATAATAAGAAGTCACCAGTTTACTCAGTCGAATCATGAATTGTGAAAGCCTGTGAGTTTGCAAGTTAATAGTTTCCCGGAATTGCCTTGGCAGAGAATAGATGATCATTATCCTTTTGTGTCCCTTATCTGTTTGGGCTCACACTGTCCCTCTGAGTTGTGCTGCCTTTTGTCAGTGGGGAGATATTTCCAGCTCAGCTGTGTTCTCTCTGTTAGGGCCTTGAATGCAGTGATAGACCTTAATGGTCCTGACCAGCCTCCTGTGGGACCTTCCCCAGTGATCCCAGCTGCTGTCCCTGGGGTTGGTGAGGTCCCTGCCCTGCCACCTGCATTCCTGTGCTCCCAGCTCCCATCCTTCAGCAAACAGTGCCACTGCATGCTCCCTGGCTCTTCTTGTTGCTCAAGTCTAATTCACTGGCTCTTTTCATTGTCTGGAAAGGGTGTGGAGTCTTCATACCTGGAGCCAGTCAGAACCTGACTGCCCACAAACCTGGACACCCTGCTCCCTCCAGCTCATCTTGCTTTGGGCCGAGGGCTTGGACACAACAATCTCCAGAGGTCTCTGCCAGCTGCAGCTACTCCATGGTTCCTGTTTGCAAATGCCCCACAACCTGCCCTTCTTAACCAGGGTGGGTTTGCCTGCCTTTGCATATTCTAGGTCAAGCTGTCCCCTGTGTCCCTGGAGTCATTTTGCAGAGGTATACTAAGTCCAAAGGTGAATGCTCTCTCTATTACCATAACTGGCAATAGAAACTGTCTGAAAAAAGACAGTAAACTAAAGTAGCTTTTATTGAACTCCTTCCCCTTCATAAAATATACATTTAAAATATGATAATATCCTATGCAATCTGGGAAGTCTCTTAGCTGAGCACTGGCAGCTTCGTGATCCAATTAAAACACTCCCTGAACACATCCCATTGCCAAAAACCTCTTATGCTTTAAACCTTTGTACGTCACGTAACAATTTGTCTTCACTTGCATCTTCTGTTTGTACTTCTTGAATGGGTATAAGCTTGCCTGATGTTTTTTAATCAGGAAATGGTATAAATTGACAGCCTCAAGCTGTCACTGCACACAGAAACACTGAGACGTGTACCTATTAATTCTGCAGAAGGAGCACGTTAAATTCCCGCTGTTCGTAATCTCCCCTTGGAACCAATATTGGCTAATGACTTTAATGGTATCGCACTTGGCAAAAATTAAACACATCTTTCATCCTCTCCTAAAGCTATTTCTGTTTTAAAGCATTGTAGATAAGTAGACAAAGTGGACAAAGAGTGATATTATATGTTGAATTTAAGAGAATACTGTAAAAATGAGTGAGCTGTGCTGGCAAATCTGATGGCACTGGCCCAGTGTTTCTTCACTGGCAAAGAGACATTCACTCAGTTCTGACAACCTAATGATTTTGATGACACTGTGATAGTTTTTTCAGCTTGGGTGCAATAAGTGGTGTTGAAAAGCTGTTGTTCTCATACTGTGACAGGGAAAATTTGCTGGAGTTTAAGGCCAGTGCAACTTTGCCAACAAATGAAGTCTTATATCTTCAGAGGCAGGAGCAATTCCGTGTTTCCTTCCCAGGATAATGACTACTTTACATGGAGCTGTGGATAACAGGCAGCGTGCAATCAGACTTGCTATACAGAAATGGTTGAACTACTGGCCTTCAGAGTCATTGAATTTGCTTCCAGTTTTGAAAATCTTCCCAGCCCAAGGCAGAGGTTATGATTTAGGAAAGCTGGGGATATGCTTTCTGTAACATCTAAGTAGGTAGGGCCTTTTTTTTGCGGAGGGCAAATCGGTTGAATGCCATTTTGTAAGCAGGGGTTTGGTCTAATTGCCTGTGTCTCTATTTGAAGCAAGAAGCAGTTTATTCTTGCTACGGATAAGTGGGTGACACCTCACAGAGAGACAGAAATAGAAGCAGCTATTGAGGACATGATGGGTAGGAGACCTCTGCTCTCTGCACTGGCTGCTTGCCACAAGGCAGGGGAGTACTTAGATTCCCCAGCTGCCCAGTTCCAATTTGCTGTCTTGCTGCTTCAGTGTGCTCAAATATTTCTGAAAGTTAGGTTTTGTATCTTGCTAACCTCTCAGTGATTTCTTGTGACAATGCAGAAGAGCACTAATGTGGTGCTCTTACTCAAGCCACAAGTAACACAAGATATTAACTATTCTGTAGACTATTTACCCTTATGCCTCAAGAATATGCATACAGTAAATATTACTGTTTATCCTTAAAGAACAGTTATGTTGTGGCCTGTCTGCATGAGAAGAGAGAATAAAATATTCTAAATGTCAGCTGAAGTAATATACAGTTAAAAATGGCAAGAATAGATTCAAAATGGATGCTATAGATTGCATGTGGAGACCTGTTCAGCATCAGGGAAATATAACTTAGATCCTACAGCTGCCATCATTTGGGTAGTCAGACCATAGGTAACATTCAAGCAAGTAGGGTGATGTCTAGTTTCAACTACAGTTCAACATTATTCCACTAATGGGCTTTTTTTTCCATATTGTAAAAGTAAGGTTTGTATCTGGCAATAGAAGACATCATTCTGTATTTCCTGGTGTTTGGCTCAGACTTCCTGATGTGCTTTCTCATTTGAGAGTGGAGAAGGGGGAACAGGATTATGATTCAGTGTGTTCACAGATATGAGAACCAAGTTGTAAGAAAATACCAACTTGGTGCTTCAGCTCCTTTGCCAGTGGTCTGTAGCTGTGCCGGAAGGGAGCGCACTTGGCTGCTGTTTTTCATACTTTGAAGTTCCCTCTTCCCCTTTCACCTTTCTGGAGATCCCAGGAATATCTTGTTGCTGAAAAAAGCAACAAGTTTGGGCAGCCATCAATTGATTTGATCCTCTCAGGGAAATACATTGGCCCTTTAAAAGGCTGGTGGCCAAGTATCTCCATACAGTCTCTTAATTTGTTGTTCTGTTTGCGAGTGGGTCTCTGCTGGATGAAAGCAGCTCATTCCCAGAAGCTTCTAAGGACTTTTTTTTCTTGTGTGTGCCTTCTGCTGGGCCAGTGACTCACCAGTGACTGGTCCAGTTTGTTCCATTTGCAGTAGTACCCCACGCTGAATTTTTGTGTTTCTAATGATGAGTACCTCAAAGCTCAGTTCTAACTCTGAACTTGACAGCCCATTCAAAATGCATTTTTTCAAGGTCTCTCATCATTTCAACACTGGAACTTTCAAGACCAAAGTTTTACAGCTTTTAGCCCTTTACTAGTAACGAGTTTTCCACCTTAATAGAAGCTTCAGCAAAGTAGAATCTATCTGCAATTTCTGTTAAGTCATTGAAGAGTCTCTGATTTTGTTCAGGCATTGTCAGCAGCACAAAAGCAGCTTCTCAACAGTCTTCTATAAATGAACTGTTACCTCAAGAAACAGCTTCCCATTACTTGTTCTTATATAGTTACTTTTCTACCCCTACCACATAGTTTGAGTTCAGCCTTGTTCACTCTGTTATAAAAAGCTTTCCATACACTATAGCCTCCACAGAAATTAGCAGTGGGCAGGTTTTTCAGAACCTCCTGGAAAATGCCTCATCTTTGCAGAATGGGCTGTTTCTAAAAAGCCTTCCAAATCCTCCTGTTGTTCATACCGCAGAGGCAGGACTGTGAATGATCTGCCAATAAATAAAAATGACATGTCAGTCACACTTCCTTTTCTCCACCTTCTTAGAGGGGTATTTCAGTGATCAGTAGCTGAACTCTGTGAAAAGCATTCCAGATGATCACTTGCTGTCAAATGATGCTGTGTTATGTGGAGAGGTGGCTGTTTGCAGGAACAGAGCTGTAATTGGAGTTGCATATATGGGTTTGTTAGGCAAGGCTTCAGACAATGGCAGGAAAAGAGGGAAATGTTCCATGTTTGCCAGTCACAGCAGCGTGAAAATAAAGGTTAAGAAGTGCCTGCTGGGGACAGGGCTACTGACCACCCTCCCACAGGGCCGGGGAGGAGGAAAAGATGCATTGTACAAGATCTTGCCTCTGTTTGCTGCACTACTCGAGCACATCTGCTGGCTCACACTGGCACTGAGCTGTTACATGACTGATGGGACAAATAACTTCAGGACTGCCTCGAGAAAGCAGGGCTGACAACCAAAAGATTCGTGAGACTTTAATTCTTTCAAGAGAGGAGGGAGAGATACAGGTTAAATCTTAAAGTAGTCAGACCTGGTTTGAACGTGAGACTGAAACCACAGCTACCTGGAACCCTGGTTTTATGAAGAGAGTGGAACGCTGACATTGTGATGTAAAAATGTTTCTTTCAGAAAAGTCAGCAGGCTGTAAATGCAGAAGTGAGCCCCATGAACAGCAAATCAAATTGAGTGGGTTATATTCTGCCAACTGTTGATGTCCTGAAATAACAAGCAAAAATGCTGTAAACAGTGCTGTATTGAAACACTGAGTCACCAAATCTAACTCTCCTTTTAATTGGACTGTCTGGAGGATGAGCCTCTGCAGTATCTGGAAGTGCCCATGAAAGCATACCATGGAGAAAAGGAATATATTAAAGCAGCTAATTTGTAGCATGGTGCCAGTCTGCCCTTTCCATTCTCCCTATCAACAGAAATCATAACAAGTTAATGCCTTGCTGTAAAATGTTCTTTGTTGTTTTGACATGTGAAGCTATTGGCACCCTGCACAGAGTAGGGAACAGGGAGAGGGGCTGGTGCTATCAGAGAAAATAATCTTCTTCTGATTCCCTTGGAGTAGCAGGGAAAGTTATTCTGCAGAAACACCCTCACCAAAGGGAGGACAAGAGCTCTTTGCTGCCACAGAAAAAGCAGAGGGATTTGCCTTTTCTATTTAATATTTTAAATTATATTGCATAGAATTTTAGTAACTTGGTAAGAAAGCTTGGTAAGGAGCTTCAAATTTCAGAGTCTTTTGTTGTCTTTATTGACCCATGTTCGTAACAAGAATGCAGGAGCTGTTTTGGAGAGGGACACAGGCTCACACCACCTACCCAAGGACTGGAGAGTCCTGTGAGTGCTTCCCCCTCTGGCTGCAGGCTGTCCTGCCTTGTTGGCTCACAGTAAATCACCAGTAAAGCTGGGAGGTGTTCTGTTGCTTCTGTGTTGGCTGTTACAAAATTTACGAGTATTTTAGGGTTTGAGTTAAAGCAAAAATTAAAATAACAAAGCAGTCCTTCCGTAACCAAAATATAACCTGAACCCCTGGCAGGACACAGCTCTGCTGTGCCCAGATGCTGCTGCTCAGAGAGATCTGGAAGTGCCTTCAAAAGTCTGTGTTATAGCTTAAGTTTTAATTTATATTCATTACACTTTTTATCTAGGCGGAATTTAGCCTAGCATTGTAAATGTTATTAGCTGGTGGCTTTTAATGGTCAGGATTTGTACAAAAATGTTCCTATTTTCCTAATTAAAGTCTTTCCAACTGCACAACATCACGCCTTGGGCTCTTCTGCTAATTGCACTGAGCTTTCTACCTGTTAGTTTATTTGGATAAATATTATCAAAAGGCTCAGATAATTAACAACTATTCATGAAATTTGCTTGTCATCTGTCACTATCCTCTCACACTGCACGTTTCCAGACCAGGAGGCTGAAGTGTTACTCCCTATAACAGCGTATTAACATGCCAAGCAAGGAACTGAAAGGGAGGAAGATGAAGATTTTGGTGCTCTAGAAGTAAGGCAGACCCTTGGTGTGGTCAGAACACTGGTCTGGCACTGGGTGGGAGCATGTCCAGATCTCAGCTGAGTCTCCTCACGTGATGTTGTATAGATCGCTTTGGTTCTACGTAAGAAAAATCGAGGTAATTTTAGTTCTTTGCTTTGTTCAGTGGTGTGGAACCATGGGCTTAAGGGCAGTGTGTTGCTTCTGAGACCTTTGAGCATAGCTCAGAGGTGACAAGAAAGAAAAGCTTAAACTGAGCCCAAGAGGGAGAGTGGAATGCAATGCTCAGGTGTAATGGATGGTTGCAGATTGCTGCTCTTGACTCCGAGCCCGTATATTTGGTTTACTGTGCAATGAGACTAAAACCTGCTGGAGACCACACTGTAATGCAGGTAGCAATCCTAAACTGAGGCGTCTGTGGCACTGTTTTGTGAGCACAACAGTCTGTGTGCTCAGTGTTTGATAGGAAATGCACTTTCCATAGTGCAGAGATGGACTGAGCTTTCCTATTGACAGAGATGCTCTATGAGACTTCTTTAAGTTTTTAAACTGTGTTTTTCCCCTTTCCTAGAGCATAGAGCTTACTCAATTTTCAGCTGTATCCTACCATTAAAATTGGCTTTGGAGTTAATTTTAAATAGATTAAATTCTTGACTGTTGAAATCTGAATGGTAAATGCACATAATCTAGTGTAGCAGTTTTCTTTGGCTCTGCATCTTAAGTACCTTCACAGAGATAAGGATTTGGTTTGTACTTTTGTTTAAAGAAAACAAGCTCGGTGATGATGTATGAAGAAACCTTTCCTGCCTGGTTCCTTCTGATGTGGTTGCCTTTTCTTCTTTCCAGCAGCAAGAGTGGTGAAGGCTTCCTTGACTGATGGGTTCATTCAGGACATCTTGGAGGTAGGTAGGGAAGATAACTATTGACTTAACAGATGATGGTGGTTGATGTGAACCAAAAAGATGAATTCATAGCTAAAAATGACATCTCAGATCTTGAAACATGGTGTTTTCTTGGCTGTAAATAGTGTCTGTTTAATACCAAAAAAAAAAGTGAAGCTGAACCTTGATAATCATTCTTTTTCAGCAGCAATCGGTCTGTGCTGGGATATTTTTATAATCCTACCTATTGATCTTCTGAAGAGCTGTTGTGTTTGAAATAATTATTTCAAAGGAAGATGGAAGAAAAAGCAAGATCATCTTTGCACAAGAGCTTTTTTCATCACCTAAATATATTCATTGTAGAAACATCTCCCTCAAAAGAGGTGAAGATCATTCCCAGCATCCTGGGCTGCTGTTTTTCTGCTCCATCTGCCAGAAGTTTTGCAGCTGGCACAATTCATTAATTCTGTTCAATCTGTGTTCTCTCAAACCAGCAATGAATTTGATAATCAGAGTGCTGGGTTTTAAACATACAGTTTTCTTTTTACTCTGAGCTACTCAGTGAGTATTAACAGGCAACCCAGCAGCTTGTTCCAGGGCTTTCTCTGGAGAGACACAGCAGCATATGGATGCTGTGATGGAATCTCCATCTCCTTGGTAGGAAACTGGTTAGTGGAGCTTGTTGGAATCTGGCACAGTGTTTAGCCATTGTTACTAACATCAACACAGTATCTCTACTTGTTCTCCGAGCTGCAGGGCAGCCAGGAAAGTCAGCATGAGCAACCATGCTCTCTTTTTTCAGAACCTGGAGTCTTGAGAAGCCTGCTATCATCCAGAGAGCCAATGCTGGGAGGGACTGGCTGAAAACAGTGGCAGAAGGAGATGGTACTGTGCTTGAGACACTTGTTGAGCAGTGAATTTGAGTGACTTGGCTCAGTTCTTGGCTACTTGGCTTGAATTTTGCTGTTCGAATAGCACTAAGAAGGGACCAGTTCTATCACCTTCTTGAAGGGAAAACCCTACACTTGCCAAGATGGCCCAGGGCATCAGGGCAGACTGGGAAAGAGACTGAGAGGAGGGAAGAATTTGTAACAGGGAACACAGACGGGGGTGCAGGGATGTGGAAAAGTTACAGGAACAGTGGGAATGATCAGTAATAGGTAAATCTGAGTCTAAAGAGAGGAAAGTACATGCCAGGGAAGAGCCTGTAGATGCAAGTGTGGATAGGTATAAACAGGGAAATAGAGGCACTTACGACCATCTCCATAGCACTTTATGCCATTGTTACCATCTTCAAAAGCATACTGCCTACCTGTTCTTACTCTTCTGAAAATTACCGTTTCCTGGCAAAAGCTCCTTATACATAATTCATGTAAGCACAGGATTCTGTGCTTATTTTACTCTTGCAGATCTTCCTGGAGTACTCCAGGGAGATCCATTTATCAGGTCCAAAGCAAAGCTTTGTTTTTCCCTCTCTTCCTCAACAAAAAAGCTCTCAGCCAGTGCTGGCGTTCAGAACCTGACGTGCTCAGGACCCCGTCCTGCCACGTTCCTGTCAGCTTTCAGTGAGTGACAAACTGCTGCTGCCTTCATCTCTGCACGTGTGTGATATTAACAGCTGATTCGGCGACCCCTGTGTCTTCTTTCAATGTGTCTCTGTAGAATTGAGGCAATACACACAATTTTTCCGGGAGAGATAACAGATGGGAACTGAATGGGAAAATCCACCCACTCCTTTGACTACCCTGTGCTAATATTGCTGTAGCTGCTGCTGAACTGAGAGCTGCTGAACTGAGAGCAGCGTGCTGGGACAGGAGCCTGATCCCAAGATCTTCAGCAAACCAGGGCTTCCCACAGTGCAGCAGGTCTGGGTGTGTAATGGGGACTGCAAAGATGCACCTCTCGGTGCACAGCCTTGCTGCTGCCTCTCTGTCGTCCTTCCATTCTCCTCTGCCCCATCCTCACTTGCCCACAACACCATGCACTCCTCAGGGAAGCAGTTTTGAGTGTGATCAAAGTGAAGTTTTTGTCTCAATTCACTGCAGACATCTCACGGATCCTTGCCTTACACAGAAAGCCAGCAGGGCACCTTATCCACAGTGCTCCACACAACCCTGATCCATCCTCCACATGCCCTCCACTGCTGCCGAAGGAGCCTGCTCTGCACAGGAATTTTTATCATACTCATTTTCCCTCTGCCCTCTTCACATACTCTCATTATTTTGCATGCAACATGGAAAAACAGAGGTTCCTTTAAATAATTGCATTCTTTCTTCTGCTATATGTAGATTAGCTTTTTCAGATGGTTATTATTAAAAGCCATACTAATTTATACTGCTAATTACAGGTTTACTGATACTCATAGCACTCTTACTGTCAATATAGTTAAAAAATGACTCTGTGTGTGTATTAGTTCGGAAGCCAGCCTTACCAAGTTCAATCTGCAGGCAGCAGATGCCATTCTGCCTTCACTGGCATTTCAGCAATGCTTCAGCCAGTTAAAGCCATGTGCTCTTGGTGATGGCTTTGTTCCTGCAGGGGGGATCCAGTCCTGAGGTTCCACCTCAGCACATTTCCTGAGTACCTTGGGCAAAGCGGCCTCTTTGACCTGTCCCTGTTTGCACGAGGGTGAGCTGGGACTCCTGTCCCCTGGCCTCACCTCAAAGGACTGTGGTGGGTTGACCCTGGCCAGTAGCAGAGTGAATTCTTTCTGTTTCTGGCTGTTGAGCTCTGTGGTGTGTTTCCACTTTAAAATCACACATAACTAATTAAATATACCCAAGGAAACCCTAATTCATACAAGCTCACTGAATAATTGTTACATTTTCTGTTCAGCTTTCGCCAATACCCTCTGGAAGTGGTGGAGATCTGTTTTGTGAAGACAAAGACCCCTGAGACAGGTAAAATATGACCTCTGTGCTGCTGGGGCGTGTCCTCTCACCTCAACACACTGGCAGTATCTGCACAGGAGGGAAGGGATCTGGGGATGGAATATGAGAAGTTTTTGATCATATAATTGACTTCTTTTTCCTCCCCTCCCCCTGTGTGCTGAAACACCTGTAAAAGTGCCTTAACCTTCTGCTAAAAATAAATACAGCAGCAGTCTCTAACACCCAGTTATCTCAGACTGGGAGGAACAGTTGTGATTAAGGTTTAAGGCAGCCTTCAAACAGGCGTCTGAAAATATGTCCAAACTGCAAGCGTTGGCAGATGTAGGGTAGAAGGGAATGTGGATGGCAGTCATTGACTGGAGAGGTGCACCGGATAATAAAAGAGGAGTTAGCAGATGGCGGATAAAAAACAGGGATGTGGGAAGAGCAAAGCCTATGAAGTAGCTGTTGATGGAAGAAGAAAAGTGGGAAACTGTGCTTGAGTGGAGATGTTTGGAGGAGTGGTCCAAGGCCACCAGCACTTGGAGAAGTGGCATGGCTGGCTGTGAGAGTGGGTTTGCCTTCTCTTGTGAAGGGAGAGCAGGGAACAGGATGGCTAAAAAGCTGTTTTATGGAGAAAATTCAGAGTTTTCCAAATGTGTTTTTGTTTTCCTCTAGGGCAAAACCAAAACCTTTCTTGCAGTTCCTCTGCTGTGCTGTCCTGGCTGCACTAGGGCTGGGCTGGGCTCCATCCTGGGATGTGGTGCTGTGCTGTGCCCGCCAGGGCTGGGTCCCAGTGTGACACCCTGGGGCTTGAGCTGCCTGGTGTAATTAATACACATTTGATCAGGGAAAGTCTGGCAATGTCGTGGTGGTAAAAGTTTTCATCTGACAAGCAATAAACCTACCCTGAGCAGAGCTGGGGGTCCTAAATAACCTCCACATCCTTCCTTACTGCCCTCCCTGCCCACAGCAACCCCCATGGACAGTCTGCCAAGTCACAAATGGTTTGGTTTAATGAAAAATGCCCCAGGTAGCCCTTGCAGTGCTGCAGCAGAAGTGTCTCTGGTGCCTCCACAGTGCATGCTGGGCTCTGAACCCAAACCTGGGCTTTTCCTTAGCTGCTCTGTGTGCCCACTTTCCATAAAGTGCCCTGAACCCCCGAGTTCTGTCTGAATCCAAGAGCTGAGAACTCTAGAAATTTAGTATTCTTTTCCCCCCAGAAATCCCACTGCTCTCTCAGTGCCAGTTTGCACTGGTTTAAGCCTTCTCCAAACAATTCCCAGGTTCTGGCTCAGCAGGTGGAAAGACAAAACCAGGGCTTGCAATGACCTGGCACACCTGACACCTTCCTGGCTGCTGGAGGCAACTTGAGCAGCTCCAGGGGCCTGTTAATGACACTTCCTTTTCTTGTGGAGGAAATGACACCTGACTATTTCTCAGGGACAGAACACCCTCCAGAACTGAAGGGGTTTACTGCGATTGCCAACAGGCTTTCATGAGCACCGAAACGCTCGGGTAGCAGCGTGGCCACGGTCCCTGCCGGGCTGAGAGCTCCTGCTGCCCACCAACATCCATCACAGCACACGAGCTGAGGCCCAGAGAGAGACACTGAGTGGGGGCAAAGCTCCCAGCTCCTTTTCTGCAGGTATTTTCCAGCAGGAACAGTTGGGTTTCTTTTTGTATTACAAGATTTCGGATGTGTCGGAGAGACTTGGGCAAGGGATGGTGATGCTTGAAGGGGACTCTGCTGCTTGTGCCAGCAGTCAGAGCTGAGCTAAGGGACTTGACATGGTGAGGGGACAAGGACACTGAGTCAATGTGCAATCTAGCCCAGTATGTGAGGGCAGGGAAGGGGATTTTGGTGGTGTCTAATGGTCTGTCCTTCAGAAATGCTGTGTTTGCCTCTGGGAATGATGCGCTCCCCCGGCTCAGCCGGGAGTGCTTGAAGAGAATTAAGCTGTATAATTTCAGGTTGCCTTTGAGTCAAAAGAAAGTTTTTGGTGATTTGTTCTTTATTTATTGATGTGTTTTCTTTTGCTTCAGAGAAAGAAAAGGAAATCTCCAGCAAGAGGGAAAAAAAACCACTTTCCATCTTGTCTGTAAAAAGTGCCTCAGGATTTTTATGAATTCTTTGTTACAGATTGCCAACAAAGTTAATTGGAAGACTGGACAAAAACCCAGATTATTTTTTTTGCTTTACATGAATTCTTGCCTGTGCTTTGCCTAAGAGCACTCAGTGCCTGCGATATGGAATGCATCCATGTGCGGAATGAAAATGGATTGCTGCTGGAAAGTTAAAAAACCAAAAGAACAAAAACCAACCTGGAGTTGCTCTAAGTAATTCTTGCATTATACCTCCTTGGCTTAAGGCTGACGGCACCTCAGATGAACAAAAACGACGACCCAGCCCTCCTTTCTCTGATCAAGCAAATTGGAGCAGTAAGTGAAGAGAAGCTTTTGTTGTGCCCTCAGCCCTGGCTGGTGCTGAACGTGCCTGATGTTTTCTGTTTCCCTTTGGCTAATTGGGGTGGCCTTTTCCTAGTGCTGGGGATCTGTTCTGCATAAGCAACAGGCAGCCCTGGGGCCTCTCAGAGCCCCCTGTGCTGTTTGTGTCTGCATCTCCTCCCAGCGGAGCGGCAAATTCATGAAACACCTCTGCTGGGAGAGCACTGGCTTTTCTTTTGATCTGGCTCTCGCAGCGGTGGGAGAAGCAATGATCCGTGCTGAGAACAAACAGGAGGGAGCAGGTTTCAGCATGCTTTACTGCACGGGAATTACAGTGGCACGGCAGCTGTTATCACTCACTGAGGGGCACGGAGGCTGACTCTGGGCAGGAACTCCACTAAGGTGAAACCTGCTCCCTTATTTTCAATCAGAGATGTGCAGAGCATAAACAGGTCGGTATCTTCAACATCATCAGCAAAACGGTGCTGGATTAACTACTGTGTAATGCCCTGCTTTATTTACAGCAGCTCTGGATGTGTGCACCTGTAACACATGTCCCCACGTTTAACAAGTGTCCCCACCTGCAGCAGGGCTGGTGGCCCCGACCTGCTTACGCTGCTGCTTGAGAGCTGCAGGTAGGGCAGTAAATCGGCGTCACTCCTCGGGCTCCTTTCTTGGCTCAGCCCAAGGCTTGTGCAGTTGATGTCATCCTTTGTCAAACAGCTTCCACACCAATAAACCAGAGCAAAAATAACCTCTCTTTCCTGCCTGCTGCCTGATTAAGGTTTTTAGGCTCAGGATTCTCTCTTAGTAGTTGTGTTCTGTATCCGCTACGGGATGGTCCCGTCTCAGGTGAGCCCTTTCACAACAGTTTTTATACCAGTGACTACAGTCATAACCAGGTTCTTTCAAGGCTGGATACTACCATTATATCCCAGTCACATTCGTGAGCAGCAGCCAAGGTTCCCTGCCTGGTAAAGAAAATATATAGCAGCAAGTTTTATGGCTTAGTGAGACTACAGATAGAATGCAAGGTGGAAAGCCTTTCATAAGGCACGTACATTTTCATCAGAGTGCACTGCATTTTAAAATAAAAAGGTTATCCATTTTCTGGATATGCTGGAAAGCACAGAGAATCATAGAATATGCTGAGTTTGAAGGATCATGAAGTCCAGCTCCTGGCCCTGCTCAGGGCACCCCAAGAATCACACCATGTGCCTGAGAGTGTTGTCCAAATACTTCTTGAATTCAAACAGACCTGCTGCTGTGACCACTTCCCTGGGGAGCCTGTTCCAGAGGCATCACTTCCAGAGAAGGGTGTTTTTTAGCCCAAGGGACTCTTTCTCATCTGCTGCTGTGAGTGTCACTGCCTGGGCTCACAGCTCACTGATTGATCTGCAGCCAGACCCTGCTAAAGTGCCCAGCACACCCCGAGGTGCTCCAGCTCCCTGTCCATGGCAGTGATGCTGTTGGCAGGTCCTGGGTGGGAGCCTGGCACCCCTCTGGGAAAAGAGGAGCAGGACACATGGGGGTAGAGGGTTCTGTCACAGTCCAGCAGCCACAGGGTTAATGCTCAGCTGCTTTTTGTCTTGTATGAAATACCCAAGAGATGAGGAGTTAAAGGAACAGAGTGGTGACAGTGTGTGTTACTGGTGTAGTGAAGTCAGTCGTGTCAGTTGTTTTTGAGCATGACTGGAGCTGTCAGGCAGGGAAGGGGAAGAAATGTGGGTCTGGTCCTACCCCTCAAGATGCTTCCCTGAGCCCTGCGTTGATGTGCAGGTGGAGAGAGAGGCAGTGGGACTGGCACAGCCTGCCAGCACAGCACCTTTAGAGCATGGGGTCACTAGTGCCCAGTGACTGAAAGCCTTGTGGTGGGGAGTGAACCGACCTGGATCCTGCATGGTTTTGGGGAGAGCAGATACCAGTGTCCTCTGTTATGGATCTGCTCCTTTACCGCTGGGCTCATGGATCTGAGACAGCTTGGCCTGGACTGGCCACGCCACGTGAGCTGAAGTGCCTTATTTCACATTAGCACAGTTGGTTTTTGGAATAACTTCTGCCAGGCCTTTATCATCCACCCACTGATTGCTGATATTCACCTCCCTTAGACCCAAGTGAGGTGCAAGAGCCTTGTAATCCTTTTCTCTCAGCACATTAGTGTAAAGCCTCATGAATCTCTATTAAATTTGAGAGAGAACATGAAGATAGTTTGCAGCTGCCTTGTTGATTTTATATTTCCTCTCATTGCAGTGCCTTGCCATGAAGCTGAGAATTAAATGGCTAATAAGGCATCTGCTCCAAGCAGGAGTCTCAAGATTGTGACAAGAACAGCTTACATCAGGGTTTGGGTTATTGGTTTTTCTTGCCATCATATAATCATGTTATTAAAATCTTTCGGGATTCCTGATTAGAGGTAGTGACTGTCAAAGGAAATTTGTTGTAGGCCAGTAGCACACATCTTTAAAGGGTGCTCTGAACTGCCATTAGAGGCCAAATGGAGCTCAGCCCATGGTTTCCAGAAATGGGGACACTTTGGCTTTCCATGTTAAAAAAAGCATGAGCAGTGGAACAGGGATCATCCTGTGTGTGAATCAGAACTGATCCTGCACCGTGGGTGTCTTTGTACAAAAACTTGTCTGCTGGGGACTTCTGAACTTGGATGTTCCTCGTGGTGTTCAATTCTTTCTCCCCAGTGTCTCAGCTGCGGTAGCCAGTGCAGAGATGTCCCTGCAGCTCCTGCTGCTGCAGAGGGTTTGCAGACCAAAGTACTTCACGGTCATTCCAGTGATTAAACCCTCATTAAAGTTCACCTTTACCATCTTCAGCTCCTACGTTTTTCAGTACAGTTATAATTAACTTTTAAATGAAGACTTATCTCTAATAAGCAACTGTGTTTGCTGGGTCTTTGGCTGCATTGAAATCAAATTGAAGCATATGGATATTTTTATTCTTTGCTTTCCCACCTCCTCAGGCTTAACGGGCAGGCTCATCTCCAGTGTAATGTCACCAGTTTCAGGGATTAATTAGCCCCAGATTTTGTGGTATAGTTAAAATACCATAAAAAAATAATAAAAACTCTGCAAGAGATTTTCTGCTCTGCTCTAAACCTCTAGCGCTGTGTGAGTGAGAGAGACACGTTTGTAGCAGCAAAGACAATTTTGACAGTTCCTGATGGATTGGTGTGATTTGGCACTTCTTTCGGTTGGGTTTTTTCCTTCCCTGCTGATGAAATTCACTGTTAAAATTGGAATTTGCTATGTTAGAAATCATTCCAAGGCACAACCTTAGCCCCTGCTTTTGAATTTCTCACATAAACACCAAGAGGAGGAGGCTGGTGGTGACTGATTTTGGGGAGGGCTTGCCTGCCTTCTGGCTCCTACAGAAGGGGTCAGTCCCTTCTGTTCTGTAGGTTCCTACTACTCCTTCTCCCCTCCAGTAGTTGCCACAGATGCCTTCAGAGTGATTTAAGTGCTTTCAGGCCTCGGGTGGACTATACAGATGTATTTTACACCTATAAAGCTCCCAGGATGCAAAGAACAGTGCTTTCCTCTTTCAGCCAGGCAGACACCCCGGTCTCTGCTTGTTGCAGGCTGAAACTCCTCCTCTGGGTTTTCTTCCCCGTCTCCTTGAAAAGGGAGAGCTACTAAAGCTTATAGGATTGTTTCCAGGATGTAGGGCATTGTAGGATCATTCTCAGGCTACTTCAGAGCTCCAGGTGAGTTTGTCTGGCCAAGCACGATGGCATCTGCACCAGGCTGAGATTTCCTGCGTGCAGAGCTGGTCCTTCCTCATCTCCACTTGAGACAGTCCTGCTGCAACCTGACCCTCAAATGCTGCTTAGGCAAATCATCCTTTGCATAGCTACTGGCTGCTTATTGATGCTAATAATTGCTTATTAAAACCCCATTGTCTTCCCCTTGGATTTATTCTTGAAGTCTAATTTAAAAGAAAAGGATGTTGTATTGAAGGAGTCCCTGAGTGACTGTTGCCTTGGCTCATGATTTTCAGAGTGGCTACGAAGAGTTTTCCCGGTGAGCTGACCATACTGTGCGAGCTGCTTTTGCTGGTTTTTGCTCTGGATCTCCCAGTTTTAACCATGTGGACATGAATCCATGTTTCTCACACTGCTGTTAACTGCACCACACCAGTGCTTGCCTGTCTCTCAGTCAAGAGCCTTCGTGCCACAGTTGTGTCCCTGGTGATGGAGGCAGGTCTTGCATGTCCAAGACAGGCAGTCACTTCACTTCCATTTTAAACATCTAATTCTACCTTCGACAAGGCTGGTTCTTCACCCTTTCCCCTTTGCTCCCATCAAGTTAGTGTTAAACACCTTTCACGTCTTGTCCCTTTTGGTTTTAACATGCTCAGATTAGCAATGACCGTGTCCAGTGAGTAGGAAAGAATATATATATTCCACTTGACTTTGCTAGTGATGTTCAGGTCAATGGGAAGAAATTTTTCAGGTGATAAAGGGAAAGGCCATTTAAAAATAAAGCTATGACAGCCTGTGCTCGTAGCACATGAACTGAAAGGCTGAGTTCATTTGGGGAATGTTACCCCCCTCTCCTAAAAGGCTTCACTATCTGTTTCTAGTCACAGCAGGTACCTGTTTGGCCCCAGCAACTTTCAAAGAGCAGGGTGGTGTTGATGGCCAAGATGAAGAGTGATGGAGATGCTGATGGCTGGTCAGGCTCTAAAACTCAGGAGAACCCAGTTTCCAGCTCCACTGCCAAACCCTGAGCTGATGCCTCTGTGGGGGTCTTTCTTGCTGCTTTGCCCTGGTAAAGATGTGGACTGTTCTTCTAGTGTCATAAAGACAGGGCACAAGTCTGATCTCCTCCCAGACTTTGGGATCCCTTCCTTGCTGCTTGTTGTAGACATTTCTCCTTCCTCTTCTCCTCTCCTCCCTGACGTTTTTATGGGATAGAGCAGGAAATCATGAGGTGGATGGAGCAGGGGCAGCAATTCCAGGCCCCATGAAGGGCTGGAAGCAGTGCAGTGCTGTCTGCCAGCCTGATGAGAACATCCTGCCAGCACCTGGCGAGGGGAGAGAATGGAGTTGGGGCATGAAGTCCATGTCAGGCTGGCCAAGAGCCGGAGATGGGTCTGGCTTGAACTGGGACAAAATGCTCTGTGAAAATCAGGAGCCCTCTGCCCCGCTGCATCCCTGTCACCTGCCCGTAGGCTTGCTGGCGAAGGGAGGCACAATCCACCCCCGCTCTGTGGGGCAGGAGCCATGGTAAAATGCCTGTCAGGAGCACTTGCTGCCACTCCAGGCTCAGCAGAGCAGTGGGATGCTGCAGTCTGCTGTCGTGCCGGGGTACTGACCCACTGACCCCGCTGCACCGAGGCTTGTTTGCTCAGGCTCTGCCTGGTGGCTGCTGCTGGAGCTCGGCGGTGTTGGGGCAGCTTGTAAAGGTCAAGGTGAAACCTCCCCGCTCTGTAGCTGGTTTGGTTGTCACTACCTGGGCTGCAGCACAGGGGCCACCGTGTCCCTCCCAGGGGCGTGTGTGGGAGCAGTGCTGCTTTTCCACAGGGCAGAGGCTGAAATTCTTCTTTAAGTGCTACAAAACACAGTTTGTAAACCCCACACAGGCACCCCAAAGCCCACAGAACCTCCAACACAACTCAGCTGTACAACTGAACTCCACTTTGAGCCCCTCTACCAACGCTCCCATTTATCACAGTCATTTCCCACCACTCCATATCTGTTGTTCTCAGTGGGAGCAAAGATGCTGCAGTACCTGGAAGATGCTCAGGACAACTGAGGACACCAGAAGATACTTCAGCTTGGGACCAGCTAAGAGTCCTGAAGTGGTGACACAGTGATATGAGACTTGCACCTTAAGCACCTGAAAGCCTCATCAAACAAAACCTGTTCATGAAGGATTTGCAATTGACGTTAAAGCCCATTAATTTAGCCCTTAGACTTTTGGGCATCAGCCTGGTATGCCCCCTCCGAGGATGGCTCAACAACATGTCACATACCAGCTTTAGTTACTGCATTACAATAGCATTGGACGGGATTTACATTAGCTCCAGCACTCTAATCATGTTGCTTTTATAACAGCAGCAAGATAACTCCCAGGCGTTGGTTATGTAGCCTCTGAGGGAAAGAGATTTCAGATGCGTTCAGCAGAAATGCACCGTGTGAGCCATGGTTATAATTTCATTAACAGGATGCCACTCAGCCCCCACTGGGAGTCGGAGGAGATTAGCATTATAATGGGGATCAGGCGCCTTCCCCTGTGTTCACAGGGCTCTCCAGCCTGCAGGAGCATGAGCTGTCGATAGTTGTGATCCTCACACCCCTCGCGCAGTGTTTGACCCAAACTTGAGGCTTCTCTGGATGGGCTCTGCACAGGCAACCCCCCTGCCTGGGCCTGGGGGTTAGGACATTGGCTGGTGTCCTCTGCAGTGGGACCCGCTGGGCTCTGGCAGCCCATGCTCAGCGAAGGGTCATTCCCATCCTCCTGGACCTCGAGGCTGGACGCACAGTGATGGTCAGGGCAGCCAGGGGCTCCTCTGGTGGGATGGTGGGATAGTGGGATGGGGGGATAGTGGGATGCTGTGTGGAGGTGAGAAGCCGAGTTACCAGCATGACGTGCCTGCCACCCCTCAATTCCCGGGAACTGCCCCATGGCAGGAGTTTGCTCCACAATTCCCAAGGCATGGCCCGTGCAGAGCAAACCTTCACTAGGCACTCAGACACACTCCAGCTGGACTTGCACTACTTACAGAGCCCATAAGCCCAGATTTACTGTCCAGGCACCTCCAGCACCCTGGAAACCTTTGGGTCCCCTTCAGCCACCCCTTCCCCAAGCAAGGGGACTGGCTGCTGTGTCTGGCTCTGGGGACAGGCAGGTGGGTGTTTGTCCATGCAGTGGCAGCCCTGGATTCTTGCCAAGGGAGACTCACAAGTATTGACATTCAGGTCTCTGCCTGCTCTGCAGATGGGGAAATGCAGTCCCAGCACGCCAAAGCTGTACAAGGCTGACATTTCCAAGAGCCCTGAACACCTCTTGCTCACCTTCCTGTGCTGTCCCTGGCTGTGAACACTGCGCCAAGCACTCACCGTGTGCATCCTGCAGGAAACCCAAACTTTGCATTAGTGTCACTGGCTCTGCACATGGGAAAGACACGCAGGGCCCGTGCTCAGCACCCAGACAGGGTGGCCCCTTCCCACAGCCACCAGACTGGACTGGCAGCTTCCAGTGCCAGCAGCCAGGTCCCAGCCCTGCCACCAGCTTGGGGATACTGGGAACAGCTGTGAGAAGAACAGGCATGGACATCCCCTCTAACAGAACATCACCAAAATGGGCACTGGGAGCAGCCATGGGAAGAACAGGCATGGAGGTCCCCACCAACACGCCCGTCAACAGCGACTGCCATGGGTGTATTTAACCTTTGGGCCACAGCAGTGACAGGCACCAACCACACAACCACAGGCAGGAGGAGCTTTCCAGGAGCTTTCAAGCAGCTCCTGAGCATTTCCAGAGGAGATCTCAGCAGCCCAGTCCCAGTGCAGACTGTGCACATGTTTGCACACACGCAACCCTGGTGGGAGCAGCAGGACCCTCGACGGGGACACTCCAGGGTGGCAGCAGACCCAGGGCACGAAGCTCTCTGTACCACTTCTCCTATTGCTTTTTTAAGTACTCCGAGTTTAAACAAAGTTTCTCTGGGATTTCTTCTGGAACTCCACTGTTTCTCCACTGCTACGGCGCCAGTTCAAGTCCTTTCATGTGCAGCAGTCCCCGAGGCAGTTGGTTTTGCTGAGCAGATTTCTCACCTTATCACTCACTCCCATGATTCGTTTTCCTCAGCTCCTTTTATGCATTCCAGCTTGAAACACGAGATTTAACTAAACCTGTCAGTGCCAGGATCAGACCCAGCAGGTTCACCCCAGCCTGGACTCTCACTGAGGGCTTTTCCCCCAGGAAGAAGCTGGTCCAGCCCAACATCACTTGGAAAACCAGGGCTGAGATGCCCCTGGAGGCATTTCTTCTCTTCCAGCAGTGCTGGGCATGATGTGGTGGTTGAATTGGTCTTTTCCACTGCAATATCTGACTTGTTTTCCCCACTGCCTCTGCCACTGGCCGTTCTGCAGCTGATGGATGGGATCCCATCACAGATGATGTCCAAACTGCTGACACCTCCAGCCTTCCATACTTGGGAGGTGCTTTGCTTCTTTCCTTTCCCGAATGAAATCATTTAGAAAGCCAAACTTTCAAAGGAAAGTGATAAAGCTTGACCAAGTTTCTTATTTCTTCAGAATAAAAATAATATGTTGAAATACAAATGAGCCAAACATCTCTGAGTTTGCCATGCAGGGAGAATATCAGGGTTTAGCCCCATGTGTGCAAGGTGAGCTGCTGAGCACGGGGCCAGCAGGAGCCTCATATTTTTGAATAATGAAACTGTACATTTGTGGTAGAAAACTCCAACAAGTGTACAACCTTTTTTCTATTAACAGATCAAAGCATGTTAAAAATCAGAAGGAATAAAATGGTGCCCTTTTACATCTATAGAAAGTCGTCAGCAATTTTAAGTGCAGCACAGGTTCCTGACACTCTGCAGGTGTAAGACCCTGCATAAGTCACACCTGCAGGTCCGTATAGTTGGGGGACATAGATTTGTAAGGCCTGAGGTGTCTGATTGCTTAATATGTAGGAGCTGGGGCTGGGAGGCAGCTCAGGGAGGGCAATGGAGCTCAGCTGCTCAGGGACAGAGGGAAATTGAGAATTCCCAATAAATAGCTGAAAGCAGGTTGTGTGTCTGGTGCCCTTGCTTGGAGATGTGGGAGAGCAGAGCTGAGGAGAACAGCACAGGTAAAGCTAAATGTGTGTTGAGTGATTTCTGCAGTTGTATTAAGTGTGAGGGTGGGGGTGTAAAGGAGATGGGAAAGGGGAAAATGACTTGGAAATACAGTTATCAAGGGACCAAAAAGTGAAGTGACTCTGCTTTCTTAAGGTGGAATTTTCCTTGTCTAGCTGTGTAGAGTCATCCTTTAAAGAAAGTTTTTAAGAAAATGACTAATGTTTAAAAAAAAAATGCCTTTTTTGCAAAAGAAGTTTCTCAAGTATCTCTCTCAGCACTCCAGGTAGTGTGCTGTGTTTCAGTGTTGTTTCTTGTTGCTTTGTCATCACTCTGTTCTTTCTGGGCTTGGTCACTGGCTTCTGTAGTGGTGACACACCTGATTTATTCCTTCCATGGGTCATTCTAGAGCCATGGAACCTCTTTCCCTGTGGAGGTTTGTGGTGCTTGAAGCAAGATGTACCTTGTTTGGGAACGGAGCAGGATTGTGCCTGGGCTGGGGTGGCAGTGCCACAGCCCTGCTCAAGCAAAGGGGCACATGGGTGCTGAGAAGCTGCAGAAACCTCAATGTTTCACCACAACCTCCTCATTTGGTTCTGATAAAGTAGAAAAAAATCCTACCAGGGCAGCTTTTCTGCCTCCAGGTACCCAGGGCATTGCTGCCATGGTGTCTCCCTGGGTGGGTAACACGCTGCCTCCCTGCCACTGCTCTGTCCCACTGCCAGCTGGGCTTTGCCTTAGTGTGGCAAAGCTCTCACAGGCTGCTGGGAGAGAAATCCTGGTGCTGCAGGCTCTGGGAGAGCCCTGCTGGGAGCTGCAGAGCAGCAGGAGGGCTCTTCAGGCTATTCCCTGTGTGCAGCAGAACAAGGGCTGATCTATGCTATTGCTGTGTTTCTGTGCAATTCAGATACATAAATGTTCTATAAAGCAGTGGGACTGCCTCCCTCCTCGTGCTTACTGGTGCCAATAAAAGGCGATTTCTCTCTGTTACCTTTGAAAGAATTCCCAGCTCTTATACAACAGCAAAACCCTTCTGCTCCCTGCTCGTGGCCGTGAATGTCCTGAGGGCTGTGAGGAATAGGCTCAGCCCTACAGTGTGAGGAGAGGAAACAGGAGGACACTCAAGGAGAGCAACGATGAAGATGCTCTGCAATTATGGGTGCAGAGCAGGACCTTGGCAGGGACGAACTTCCCTGGGCTGGGGAAGGCTCAGCCCCTGGCTGAGTAGCTCTGGCCGTGGAGATGTAGAGCTGAGGGGGTACAGTGCCCTGGCACATCCCGAGGTGGCTTTCTGGGGCAGCAATGGAAGGTGCTGTAAATCCGTGGTGGTGTGAATCTGTGAGCAAGGAGCTGCTGTTTGGCTCCTGACACTCACAAAGTGCCCTCAGCTGCCTTGGGGCCTCACTTGTGGAGTTTAAACACGGCCAGGCTCTCCAGAGGCACCGCAGTGAGTGGGTTTGGAGAGTCTCTCCTTTTTACGGCTTTCACAAGCACTGGAGCTGCATCTCCTCTCCTTCTGGTCACTGGGGACAGGCTCTGGCTTTCCTTGGCCTCCGTCTCCCCACCAAGAACAGCCCCCATGCTGGGCATTCCCACAGCCACGGGCTCGGTGTTGGGACTAACACCAGATAACCAGGATGTGCCTGAGTGCAGGGGTGCAGGGCATCATTGCCTGTCCCCAAGCCACAAGGAGCCGTGGGGTGGTTTGGGGGTTATCATCTGATGAACTTCATCCTTCTGGCATCTGGGAAGGCTCCAAGTCCCTGTGAGTGACTGGCTGTAACCCAAACCCACTTCTGTTGGTGGGACAGTCTGTCCCTTCCCTTTCACAACACTCCCCATCCTACCCACTGGTCATGTGCTGGCTGAAGGCACCATACCAGTGTTGGGGTGCAGCCATACCTCTGCTCCTAGTTCCTTGGGGAAGCTTTTCCCAAGTGTTTCTCTTGCTGTCCAGCTGGAACAGGCTGGTGAGACTAATCCAGGTCCCTGGAGCTCCTGGGCTCAGGTGGGCACCAGGAAACCTGCAAATCAGCTGGTCTGGTGTATCCAGACAACCCACCTTTGCCAGGGGGTGATGCAAGAGGGATAAGGGGATAGTTACGGTCAATGGCTAATATTTGGGCACACTGGGGGTTTTGGTGCTGGAGAACTCAATTTACTGACCCAGCACTGCCTAAGGAGGCCAACAATCCTGCTGCTCTCAGCTCCCAGCACGGGGGTAATCGCTGTGCCTGTGGTGTGTGGTAACTTGCCATCAGCTGCTCCTCCAAAGCATCCCCAGGGCTCCCGGGAGTCTCCTGCTTCTTATTTTGCTGCACAGAGGAAATATTCTTGCTCTGTAGTTGGCTGCAGTCAGTCATGGGAGTTTATAGCCCATTGGGGAAGGTGAGTGCCTTCTCCCAGCTCTCCTCTTTAACCTCTCTTCTATCTCTCTGCTGATGGCACATTCAAAAGCTCTTTCCACTGCCCACCAGCGATTACTGATGAAATTATATATCTGTTACCACAACCTTTGGAAATAAATGGCTCTTTTGTAACAGTTAAATCTTCATGGCTGTCCTTTAAGTATTAGAACAAAGGAAAAGTGTTTTGTTTTGGCAAGATAATTTAAAAGGAGGTGGAAACATAATTTATTATTTTAATTTCTCTACTTATTGCAGCTGGTGGGTTGTTTGGGGGTTTTTTTGATAGTGTTTTATTTGTAGAAACTATCTGCCTTATTCCCTGTGGATACAGTGCTGTGTTTTTCTGCCTCTAAGGTACCACTTGCCTCTCTTGACACCAAAGGGGTCTTTTCTACCTTTAAAGTCTCTGCAGCAGCCCCTGTGATCCTCAGGTCTTGAAGCAAATATCAGAGCAAAACAGGCAGGACATGGCTAAGTTTGAGAATATTTTTATGAATTCTGGAGTATCTGTCCTTAGGCATGTCTCTGGAGCAGGGGGTGTGATGAATTTCAAATCAGCCCTCTGCTGGTCTCCTATATTCCAAATAGGTTTTATTTTTGAAGCCTAAGGAAATAGCCTAATTTTTTTTCCATTGGAAAAGCTTGTCAGATGATACAATGGCTTTTTCACATCTAGTATCTGTGTGCAGAGCAAAGGAGGTGAAAGGTAGATACTGGGAGACCTTATTTAGTCAAGAACGGGTACCTAAGATGTTCCTGATCCTGTAAGAAATAATGATCAGTGAAACATCCTGTGCACTCATGGCAAGGGAGCCCTGGGCTGGTTCTATGTGTCAGCCTACTTTTGGCAATTCTTCTGGGGTTTTTTGGGACTTTTTTCCTATTCCTTTTCTCCCATGTCTGTTGCCACCCATCTCTACCTGTCCCTTAAGTGCACTGCCCTTGGTACAAGAGCAACCAGAGGGCTCCTGGCTGGTGACCTCTGACGCCATGCAGGCTCATCCCAAATGTCCTGCCTTCCCCAATAGCCTGAGCAGATCTCCCCAGGGGTAGGGGTGGGCATGTCCCTGCCCCAGTCCCCCCAGCCCTGTGCCTGCTGCCCTCTGAGCATCACTTCAGGAAGGAGGAGACATCCCTGTCGCTGCTGTTTTCTGAGTGACTACAGAGGCACCAATTGAAGGTGTTCCAAACACAGGTGAACTCGTGCACTGAGCCAGCACTTTCACACAAATCAAATTACATGTAGGACTAAGCCTAATTGTACCAGACAGCAATTACTGTGACTTTACTGTCAGGAGACAGCCAGCTCCTCCTGGGCAGGGATGTTGCTTGTGACCCCTGGTAGAGGACTTGTGGGGTTACACTGGGGACAATGGGCATTGCTGTGGGGCAGGAGGTGGGTGTTGAGGTGCTCTGAAGCAGCACACCCCTCTCTGAGCCCCCATGTCCCTGTCCATGAACACTCTGAGTGCTCCCACCCACAGGCACAGCTGAGCAGAGCATGATTGTCCCCCCAGGTGGGTCAGGACTGGGGTATTTCTTGCAAGTCTGTGGATCTGGGATCCTGGGCCGTTGTTGTGTCAGCCTCCTTCCTTCCCACACACACAGGACCACACCAACTGAGCATCTCAAGCTCTGTGCTGTATCTTCCTCAGGGAGCCCCTGAGAGAAGACCCTGAGATGCTGCAGTCAGGTCAGGATCACTGGGCTCCTGGTTGTGCCCAATCTCACGTGGCATCTCCAGGCCAAGGTGTCACCTGCTCGCCCACCTTCTCCATCCTGTTCCCAGGCCAGGAAGCTGCCCATTCTTGGGACAACAATGAGCAGAGCAGGACAGTTTTGAGCCTCCTGCCCACTGGAGTCTCTGAGTGCTCAGATGCAATGAGTTCAGGTCTGAATCACTCAGCAATGAGGCTTTAGAAACCCCAAACTCAATTGACTGAGGATTTGCAGGAGCTAGACCTCAGTCTCCTCACTCAAGCTTTAATAACATAGGGAATTAGTGGTAAAGTATTGAATGATTTAAAAATAATAAAGCATTTCTCTAGTGAAGTGTTTTTTTTAAAAGAAAGGCATTTGATTGTGCTTTGATTAATCACAGAGAGAGGCTGTGTATAAACCATTCCTTTGGACATCTCGCTGCCATCACAACCATAATGAAAGTTTGCTTTATGTAGCAGCTTGTAATGTATATGATGCACTTCAGTCTGCACTGTGGACACCGAGATGAGCTGTGCTGTGATTGCCAGGAGCTGTGATAATCTGTTATTCTGAGGATACAAGGGGGTAAATAAGAGCTTTTCTGTAAAACAGGGAGACTTTTCAGTAAGACCTTTAATAGAGCAGTGAGATTTTGTGCTGTGTATACCTGGGCATTATTGCAAACAGGAAGATTTACTGGTAGCTTCAAGCCAGAAGGTTCATGAGCAATTTATTTCCAAAGCACTGTCCTAATGCATATGTTTGTTCTTGGGAAAACCATTCTGGAGTTTTTATTTTTTTAACTTTTGTCGAGGTCAGATGCTGTTCTGTTCAGCTGCAGCTTCAGCTTCTAATGCAAGGTGACACCACTAGCTGCTCAGGATCCATGGAGTAGAGAGGAGTCATTAAATTTGAATCCTGAGAAATAATTAAGGTCCCCAAGTTACACCACAAGTTGTGCTACTGTTTACTTCACATGAGTTCAACATACAGAAGCATAATCCTCCTGGTCCAAAGGGGGCTTTTGTTCCTTGCATTCATCAGTCCCGAGGAGAGCAAAGTAACAGAAGGATGTTACTTCTGGGACTTGGCCTTGGCTTTCCAGCAGTGAAGTCTTCCTCTTCCAGCAGAAGCTGCTTACTTTCAACCTCAGTGGCAACTGCCATGGCTGAGAACATCTACAAAGGCAAAATGAAATTGCCACCAAGAGCAGGTTTTATAGAAGGATTTGCCCTATTTAGCTGATGTTCTTCCTTCAGGCTTCAAGCAGGTGAAGCTTTCCTTTGGTTGTTGCTTTGCTGAGGAGCTCTGGAGGAATCTGTGGGGCAAGAAGGCTTGCAGGTCATGATTTGTCTGGATTTAATGCACTGAAATAGCTTTGCAGGGTTTTCCTGTTAGGGCATTAGCAGGGGAGCTGAGCAGCCCTGGCAGCCGTCCTTAGGTTGTGCTTAGCTCTGCTAAGGGCCACGTTAGCTTTGTGGGCAGTGTGTTTGTGAGAGATGAATTGTTCGTAGCAAGGAAATGCCCGGAATTTGCAACACTGGCTCCAAAATATCCCTGGGTTTTGCTGAGGCTTCAAAACTGGTTCTGTGGTTGCCAGCTGGGCTTTGTAACCAGCTAGGCAGGGGAAAACTCCTGGCTGTGTAATTCAGTAAGTGTTCAGCTCTGAATCCAAACCTGTGGCTCAAACGTGTCTTAAAGGTTATTTGCTTACTGAAAAAAAAAGCTGCATTTGAAAATTCAGGCTCCTATATCCAATTATGTAGGGGAAGAAGCTTGGACTGATCTGTGTGAGTGCAGCAATGGCTTTAGGCTAATGGATGATTTTCCTCACCTTTTGAACTTGTTCATGAAGGTCTTAAGGCAAGAAGATCCAAGGTCAGATGAGGAGCATAAGAAATAAAATGTAAAACAAGATTAGGAAGACCATGAGGAGACTGTTCTCCATCATCCTGCACCAGCCATGCTTAACCTGGTCCTGAGAGCCTCTTGGTCTGGTGGGCAGTGAGTTAAATACTTCACTATTTTTACAGCTTTCCATAACATCTGCCTCACATCTCCTATTTTAATCTCCTTTCTGCTTGACCCATCTTTATGAATGGTTTCTTTCCTGCCCCTTTTCTGGTAATGTTTTCCCTGGGAAAGCTGGGTGTGGCCAGTCTGAAGTCCTGAACATCTGAATGCTGCTGGTTGCTCGGTTGTTGAACACCAAGTAAATCCTCATCTCTGGAAGAGATTTGTAGAACTGGAAGGTGAAGGACACCTGGATTTATCCAGAATTCAAACCCAGAGCTCTCAGCACCTTAAGCAGCCATTGCCCTCCAGAGGAGCAGCCAGGGATGGGAGGAGAAAACTGAACTCTGTGGGGAGCAGGGTATTGTGAAAACCCATTTATCAGGGACTGGCAGGATTGGGCAGGGATTGGGCAGAGGAGGAATTTGGGGGTGAAGGAGGAAGAGCAGCACAAGGACTCAAGGTCAGGTGAGGTCTGTGACGTGTCACCTGTGGCTCTGTGATGGAAAGCATTGCAGCAGGAGCTTTGCTGACCTTGCCAGCAAAATCCCCCAGTTGTCTGAGCCAGGTCTCCAGAAAGGTGGTCAATCAACGTGTCACATGCTGAAAGAAGATATATGGCCATGTTTAATTGACGAGATGTTCTGCCATTACTGAAGTGTGCCTGCCTCTGCAGGGTGCAGTGTACGTGTGCATGTAGCAGGTTGTGCTGGCTTTTGATGGAGGCCACATAATTTGCTGCCTTCGTGACTGACAGAAAGCACAAACATGTATTGAAGCATTATAAAAGCAGGTCAAAGGGCTTGTGGTTTTCCCTGGCCAAAGGACAGTCTGTTATGTCTAAGTAGTGTTAAAATTAGTACTGTTTGCTACTGGAAAATTGCATCAAATGCTACTTTAGAGCTTTTAATTTCTTTGTTTGCTCTTCTTGTTGGCCTTTTTTTTTCCCAGTAAGTGGCTATGTACAACTTCTGGTTAATTAACCTCCGAACTTCTCATTGTTGCTTAAACAAGACATGAGCATCCTTTCATGGGTTGTTATTAAAAAGCAATGGGAACAAGGATGGGAATGCTGCTAGTGAAGGGAAAATTACATTTTAGTTTGCTTTAACATGGCAGTCTGGCCTGTCCTTCTGCCTGGCTTGTTATTACAAGGTCTTGATGGAGGCTTTGCTGTATTGGGGACACTGCAGAAAAGCTAAGCCTGGAGAACACGAGCTTCTTTTGTATTGTTTTATAATTCATGGGTTTTAACGCCTTACCCACTGCTCTGTGAGAAGCAGAGGATGCAGCAGGGAGGCAGAAGTGGCCAGTGCTGTGCTAGATGGTGTGTGCTTGTGTCTGCTCAGTGCCACTGTGGCCCTGAGCACAGCCTTCAGGCGTTGTAGCCATCACTGGTGTCACCAAGGGAGTCCGGCAGCAGGCTGAGGTGACCTCGTATTAAGAGCCTTCCTCTTGGAATCAAGAACTTACCCAGGAGAAAACAGAAAATATAACACGTCTGCAAGCGAGGGAGACAAAGGAAATTACAAAATGATATTGCTCAACCTCTCGGAGTACAGTTATATTGGAAAAGATGTGCTGGTGTCCTGATCCTGCAGGGTGTGTGAAAATGGCAATGGGAGGGTGGGGTGGCAAACCTGCCCCGAGCTTGCTTGGAAGGAAAAATTCCCAGGCAGAAGGAGCAGCATGGAAGGCAGTGGGGGAATTGTTGTTTGAGAGGCCAGCAAAGGAAAGGAGAGGAGGATTTCATGGCCAGGTGGAGGAAGGAGCTGATTCCTTGGTGCTAAATGAGCACTAAAAGACAAAGTGAAAATCTTTGAAATAAAGAGGAGCAGTTTATGTTTGATCTGATAGAAAGAATTCCACAGAGAATGCTGCTCGAGAGGAGTGCTGAGAGCTGGTCAGAGTGCTAGGCTTGGAAAAAGACCTCTGAAACAGGATTTGCTACAGGTACCTGCAGGAATGTGGCTGGCAGGGGGATGAAAGGAGTCTCCAGCAGAGAAGCAGGCTGGGGAGAGCTGCAGTTGGGGGGCAAGCCAGGAAGGCTGCATTTTGTCAGGTGTTACGTGAGAGAAACCTGCAAGATTTAGACCTGAGAGTGAGAGGGGACTAAGCTGTGCTGTTAGTGGGCTGCAGTGGGATGGTGGTGCTGCCTCAGCCTGTGGAGGGGCAGCTGGCAGATGGACACCTGTGAGATGCTGGAGGTCCTTTGTGCCAGTGTGTGATTGCAGAGAACAAGGGCACTGTGAGCATCTCCCTGGCCCGCAGGAAGCTACTGATTTCCCTGCCCCTTCCAACTTTGCTTTCCATTCCTTTAAGTCATGGAAAAATGTCAGCAGGTTGATTTTTTTCAATCAGAGTACAAGGAAGCAAAAAAGCTGCATACTCCTGAGCCATCTGTAGATGTCCTGATGCACTTTGGGTTTAATCATGGAAAAGTAAAATTTCAAAACTTCCTGTGAGTAATACTTAACATATGTGTAACTATGTGTCTGCTACTGGTTCTGGAAAAATAATTGCTTTTCCTTCATTATTACTGGTTACCTATCAGTCCAAAAAATAGGCAAGCAAATAAATAATTTCTGAATGATCTTAAAGTGAGCAATCTATATTCCAGTGACCAATTTTATTTTTTTCCTGTTTTCCCATGGCTCCCAAAGCTTCTAGAGAACAGCAGGATAATATAGAAATGTCCTTGTTCTCAGACTTTGCAGTGTAAACTGATTCACCACTTGGGCTCAGCTAGAAGTCCATGGTGCATGGATGCCCCTCGGGAATGCCACGGCTGCTCCTGGCGAGGGGCACGGCAGCAGCCCGAGCCCCCCTCTCTGCAGCACTGCCACTTCTGTCTCCCTGCCTGAGAGGGCAGGAAATTTTCATTTCTTAACTCGCCAAAATACAAGCATCTGCAGCAATACAACAGGGCAGAAGAAGTTGTAGAGTGTCTACTGATAAGAACTGCTGCATATTTAATGCAAAGGATATTCTCAGTATAGCTGTGTAATTGGAAAATTAAATCGTCTGGATGTTGTCATACATGCTAATTGTGCTAAAGACATTGAGGAAAAAAATCTTCATCTTGCACTTGTCATTATCTTCTAACTGTATATGCTATTTTAAATTCATACTTGCCATCTTGGTGCACAAAGGTGAAAATATTTTAAGTGCGTGTATTTGGCTGGAACGTATGTGGAAGGAAAACAAATTGTGTGCTTGTTTACAGGTTTTTCCAAACACTGACAATTACGGGCAGATCAGGGAAATGTGAAGCTGCAAATCAGCTTTACCAGCACTTCTTGTTTAGCACAAAACTTTTGTGCTAAACCAGACTGTAGGTATTGCCATAAATAGCTATCTGCTCCTTCTATTTGCTTGCTCTTACTTACAGCTGCTTACAGTTATCTCTATTTTGTTGTTGTGCAAAGCAAATATTTTGGCTAAAATGTGTTGAAATGCTGTTTTAAGTGAGTCATTCATTTGCAATAAATGAAGCATAAAGAATGCATTTTGGAAGCTACACTTAACAGAATTAAAATCATCGTGCTGCTCCTGCCTTAAATAAATTCTATTCAGCAACTTGCCTGGGTAATGAATGGCATGAAAACTCCATCAACCTTCTCTTAGCTCTTA
Source organism: Grallaria varia (assembly GCA_013396735.1). Lineage (NCBI taxonomy): Eukaryota > Metazoa > Chordata > Aves > Passeriformes > Formicariidae > Grallaria > Grallaria varia. Next base: position 163,683 of record VWZG01011743.1, on the reverse strand, counting down.
TGACACGAGCATGGAGTTAAACCTGCACCACTGAGGTGGGTTTTTTATTGACTGAAAAGGGAAGAGAAAAATATATTCCCAGTTCAGTTTGCTCTGCCTGGGTTCTTCTTACAGCCCAATTCTGCAGCTGTAAGGAGCTGATGGCATCCATACAGTCTGCCTTGTTATTTTGGGCACAGCTTCCACCTTTCCAGGGAGAGCTGCTCTTTTATTACATTCATTTGGTTAGTGTGAAGTCAGCGTGATTACTCATATGCTTAAATTTGAGTATATACCCTTATATACTATGTGTATAGTGTTTTAGAGCTTCTCTGATAATTGCTTTGAGTCTTGATGATCAAGCAGTGTTTTGTTGGAGGAGGAAGTCTCATGCAATAAAATTAAACTATGAAAGAATCTCTCCCTGCTGTTTGTGCATGACATAGTTGTAGATTCTTTCAGTATTGTAATTTGTGACCAATTTTGAGTACTGCAGAGAAATCTACTGTCTTTTATCTTGTTTGCTAAAATGTTTATAAATATGTTGGAAATTGAATATTGTAAGGGTATGAACAAAGCATCTACTCATCCAGTGTAAATAATCATGCACATTGCAGGTCCTTGTGGTACAAGACTGGCTCTGAGGTGCCCTCCCAGGTACTAGTAACTAATACCAGTATAATATATAATACAGGTATTGGCAACTGCAGAGGCCAGAGGTTTGGGAATCTGGTGGGATTTGGCCGCTTAAGAACTCTGAGGTTTTTGTGGGATGGGTTGTTTGTTTTCTTCGAAAAATCTCAGCCTGATTTGCAAAACCGTTCAGCTCCCACCCTGCATGTGGCTCTGCTCCAGTCCCAGTTGGAGGAAGAATCACAGCTCTGGAACTGAGCTCACACCAAAGCACTTGGGATGTGAGCAGGATCCTGAGCTGAGGTGCTTCACTGAGCATGACAAAGGATGCTGTCCATCCCACCAGGGATGTTACCAGGATACGTGACACAAGACATGATTCTTTAATTTTTTTTTTTTTACGTTGTTTGGGGCCATCTGACCATCTGTTCCACCAAAAGCTGATCTACCCCACCAGGCTGAAACCCCTTCCTGCTATGCTGGAGGCAGGAGGCTGTATAAAGGACAGCTGGTGGGAAGCTGGGCTTCTGCAGGGTGCTTCTCAGTGGGAGGATGGAGCTGCCAGCTTGTTTGAGTCTGCTGCAGTGAAATGTTTTACAAATACCCCAAACTCTGTGATTACAGCCTGTACCTGCATGTAATACATCCATGTGAGAAATGGCTGTGGGAAAAGTATTCTCTTGCAATGTGCAAATTTAGTATATTCTACATTTGGTGCCAATGAGTATGTTCCTGCATTTAGTGCCACAGGAAGGAATCTGAAAGGATCAAAGCACGTTTGACATGGGGCAGCATTTTCCATTTGCCCTGCTGTCAACCTGCTTAAAATAAAATACCTGCTCTGACAGGAACTGTGAAGATTTTTGTCCCTGATGTGCTGCTGTGAGAGACTGACCCAGGAGGGGAAGATAAAATGGTAGCATGTGCCCTAAAATCTTGACTCCTTGAAGTTAAGAGCAAAACTCTTTCAGGTGAAGTGGGCTCAAGCCTTTATCTTCGGTCCAACAACTCACAGGCAGCTCATGATGAACCTTAGTCCTTCGTTGCCCTCTTCTGAAAAATGGGATTAAATGGTGTGTGCAGCACCTTCCAGAAATGCGAGGAAGGCAGCTGAGGTAACCTTGCTGTGACAGGATGATGTGGCCACCATGGGTGAGGGGACACTATGGGTGTGGGGCAGGACCCAGCCCTGCCCAGCACAGTGACCAGGCTGGCATGTGAACTGTGCCATGCAAAGGGACAGAGGGTTTGTTTTTTTAATGCTGAGCCCTTCTCAGAGATCCCCAAATCCCCTAGAAAGCATTTCCAGGTGCTGCTGAAGCATTTGCCAGTGATAACCCCAAGCCTGTGGCATGTCAGTGAACTTGTGCTGGCAGTTTTCCTCCTGTCAATGCTGTCACCACAGAAGCTGCTCACCCTGAGGGTTGTGGGATTGTCCCAGACTCTGGGATTCTGAGACACTGGTGCTCACACCTCCCAGCCCTGCATGGCTGTGCTCCCTCTGCCTTCCTCAGAGGATGGCTCTGATCTGCCCACAGTCATGTCAGCTGTCAAGAGAAATGATCCCTAATCAGATATTCTGGAACTGCTTAGCAGGAAATTACTACATGTGGTGTTGCTAAGCAATGTCAGGCTGCCCTGACTGCCCGGGCTAACACTTCTCTGGTGGAAAACTTGGAAAAGGTTGAGGGGTGGCGGTGGGCTGCTGCTTTCTGCTTAGAGCAGTGGAGTCTGGAATAGAGCAAATAACAATCCTTGGCTCATCAGGGCTGGTGTGACAGTTATTGAATGTGAGAGAGTTCTCCCGGGAGGGCAGTGGCAGCTGCGGGATGGACGGGACAAGGCGGGAGCAGCAGGAGATGCACAGAGGTGGAGCTGAGTCCTGTTGAGTGGAGAGGGATGTACAGAGGGAGAGAACCACTCCCCAGGGACAGGGGTTTGCACCTGCCCTTTGGAAGCCCCATCTCTGCACCTGGGCTTTGCGGTCTGTTTAAGAAGCTGAACTTCATTTTAGTACGGAGCAAAGCTCTGGACATAACAGCCCTTGAGCTACAACAGGTAGTTTTAGCTGGTAAGGCTCTGAGCCCTGTAATCCAGGGATTTTCCCTCTGACTTCTCTGGTGTGGGAGCAGTAAATTCAGTCCAGTTTACTGGGACACAGGGTAGTGCAAGCTTGCCTGCAGGAAGTGGGATCTCTCTTAATTCTCTTTAACCAATTTCTTTTGGACAAAGAATTCTTCTTTCCTCCTCCACGGCTTTGCTCTAGTCTTGTCTGATACTAAATATCTCCAGAAGCAGCTATGGTTCATTGCCAAATTCATCTATTTGTGCAGAAGATGTCATATCAATGTCCATCACATTTTTGCCCCAGCAGCACCTGGGAGCAATTTTTCATCTCTGCCAATTCTTCATTATTTCCACTATTTATTTATCTTAAAACAGAAACTGTAAATGTATTAAAACCCCAAACTAAACAAACAAAACAAAAAACCACTCCCACAACAAAAACTACTTTAAAGATCGTTTGCAGAGCTGCTGAGTGTAAAAATGTGCCAGTAGGAAGTGGGGAAGGCAGACGCTGAGTAGGAAGTACTTGTTCGTACTGAACGGGCAGGAGCTGGAGCTGTCAGGGTGTCCCCTGCCATCTGGCCTGTCGGAGCGTGTGGCAGATTCACAGCTCTCGAGGGAGGACACGCTGCAGAGGCCATAGGATCCCATTATGCTGTTTATGGGGACAAGCCAGACATTTGTCTCTCCAAGACGGGATGGCAGCCGGGGGATGCTCCAACCCACAGCTCCTTATAAAAAACCAAACAACTCCGAGATGAGGCCGGTACTTAACGAAATGTTGATGCTCAAAAAGAACCGTGTCGGAACCCTGACGCATTTCAGCCAGACGCGGATGCCACAGCGGGAGGCACCGAGCCCGCTCCTGCTCCGTGGTGCCGATGCTCAGCGCAGCGCCGCGGCCACCCCGCGCTGTGCGAACCCCCCCGCACCGCCGGAGCGCTGACACCGCCTCCCTCATTAGCATCCCTTCCTCCTCCTCCTCCTCGGCTGCCCGGCCGCACAGGGGTGCATGGCAGCAGCGCCGGAGCCGCGGCGGCCCCCGGGAGCATCAGCAGCATCAGCCGAGCCGCGATCTGCTCCGCGCCAGCGCCCGCAGCAACTTTGCCGCTCCGCGGGCTGCGGGAGCGGCGCGATGTGACCGCGCACCCGCCCGCGGAGCTTCCCGAGCAGCGGAGCGGAGTGCCCCCTGCCTCTGCCTGCTTCCCTCCCCGGCGGGGCGGAGCGGGGCCCCCCCCCCCTCTCTCCATCCCCCGCCGAGCAGCC
>VWZG01011743.1:146819-159458 GCA_013396735.1 Grallaria varia | reverse complement strand
CGGCCCCCAGTGCCCCCCGCCCCATACACTCCGCACCGAGCCCTTTGGAAGGCAGAGCCCCTCTCCTTTAAGCCCGGTGTGTCCCCTTGCACCCCACCCCTCCCGCACCCCGGCACGGTGACCCAACTTTCCCCCAGCCCAGCATCGCGGGGTGACGTTCCCCCACCAGCTTTCGCACATGGATGGTGATTCCTCTGGCGCTGGGAAAGTGCTGGCCTGTCTCCAGGGCTCCCTGCCTGCCATGGAGCCGCACAAACTCCAGCAGCCGGGAGGGTTAAAATGGCACGTTTGGAGCCAGAGCGATTCCTGCGGGACTGGGACGTGCTCGGGGATGCTTTAGGGGCTGCTCTGTGCCGGCAGCAGGTGCAGGGTTGGCTTCATTGCGGTGGTCTGCACATTGCGGGCATCCTTGCGGTCCTGTTGCTCCGCTCACAGGTGCCCGCTCGCTTTGCAGGGAGGTGACAGGTTTTAGCAGGCAGCGAGAGCTTAGGTCATGTCCCAGGCGGGTCACAGTGCCGGCAGCTCTGTACGGCTTCGTGCCTCTCCTCTGGGAGGGGAGAGGTGGAAGCTTTTCTCCTGGAGGAGAAAAGTTTCTTGTAGCTCAGAGAAGCCCCACGACTACGTCAAACCTGGGTGTCAGAAAGGCATCTGTGGCTGGGTGTGGGCGGGCGGTCCTGGGGCTGGACCTGCCAATTTGGAGAAATTCCCTGAAATCCAGCGATTTTCAGAATGCTGCCTGTGCAGTGCTGTGAAGGAGGGAGGGAGGGTTTGCAGCACGGCAGGGTTATCTAATGAGCAGGGCTCGCACAGAGCAGTGTGCCAGGACGATGCCTCGGCCACCAAGCCCATGCTTGGGCTCACAGGCTCTGGCTCAGGCACCTGCCAGGAAGGACAAAGCATATTGTTCCTCATCAGTTCCTGGCAGAGCAGAAAATGTGGTGAATATAAGGTATACCTGCATAATTATGGTGCATTTACTTTCCCCCGTAATCAAATGTTAAAGCTGGAATTAATATTTCATGCAAACAGCACACGAATTGATGTATTCTGCCCCAATCAATTTGACTCAAACTTTGTCTTTGACCTGCTTTTATCCTTGCTACCATATCCACGCTGTGCTCAGCTTTTACAGGGTAAATGTTAATACTCGAGGGGCTTATTAGTTACTGCTGACAACTTTCAGGCACCAAGGAACTCTTTTTTTGTCCTGGACTGGATTTGAGCAGTATCTCCAAACCCTGCTGAAGAGCTGGGACCATCTCTCAAAGCAGAAGGTGCCATGGAGGGTGGTAACAGAGCAGAAGTGAACTGCAGGAGAAGGGGATTACATGAAACGAAGCCTTATTTAGGCAGGGAAGCCTAAATTTAGGATATCAGATGGGTGTCTGGGTGCTGTTTCCCCTCTCGTGGGTGTGCTTGCTCAGTCAAATAGTCTTCTAGCTTGAGACAGCACGAGCATCCCCCCCCCAAAGGGGATGAATGTAAATCAAGGTTGTGATTATGCCCTCTAATGAGCAACAGGGAGCACAAGATGCCAGGTATTTTCAGAGGTGTTTGTCAGGAAACTACCACTGCGTGGGAAGTGAGAACCTCAAGAAGAATTATTTGACATCCCCTTTATGAAGCAAGTAAGAAATTAAAGATCTGTGAGGCATTTCAATCAAATATTTGAAAACTAGGAAGCATGAAACCATGGCAATAGAAAGCTCCGCTAACCTTGGAAAATTATATCCAGCAATTCTCTGCAGTAAACAGAGCACAATGTCAACAGAGCTTTTGCATCCCAAACACTCCCCTCTTGCAGCTGAGAGGCTTTCAGTGCCGAGCAGGACTGTGCCTCTGATCTGCGTCCTCTGCTCCACTCCTGCTCTAAGTTTGTTTTAAATGAAACAGTGGTGCTGGGCCAAATTAAAGTTCAGCAAAATGAAAGAGGGCTATAACTCAAAGGCAGTTCTTGTTAGAGTGCTGCCCAAAGCAATATAACATGGAATGATTCTCCAGATTTCATTACTAGTGGAATATCCTGCCCAGTTTATAAATCTAACCTGATTATTAATGTTTTTATTGTTCTCCATTAGCTGCTCTAACAAAGAGGTCATAAAATAGCAGATGGAACAGAGCTTGACTTGAGTGATTCCACTGAATTTTAGTCCGCTGCTTTTGAGATTTACGACTTTGCATCTTGTGCTGCTGCCTTTACAGTAAACCCCAACCCCTCCTCGCCACAGCGTTCACAAATTGCATCTTTTTATGGCTCTTGAGCTTGGGCGTCTCAGGGGTGCAGGCAGCAAAAACCTTCCTCTGCGTTGGTAGTAACCGAGTAATGAGAGCTCTCACCTCAGTGGGCTTTGAACCCGATCTGGAGGGAGGTCTGCCTTCAAGTTGTACTTTTCAGAAGAGCCGGCGTGCAGAGTTTGAACACCGGAGGGGTTGACCTGGAGACTGGCTGGCTTGTGATGGAGCCAGCTGTTAAACAGGCAGCTCCTGCCCATCCCTGCAGGTGCACAGATGTGGCAGGGCAAGAGCTGGGCCTTGGGGATGGGCTGGTGCCTGAGGCTGAGCCAGCTTGGCCCCAAGGGAGATGCTCTGCCCTAGGGAGTTGCTTTGCCCTGGCGCTGGGGTTGCAGGGCTGGAGTTGGCAGTGGGATGATGCTGGTGGCTGAGCTGAGTTCATCCTGTGTGGAAACGGGCTCTGGTGTCAACAGTGAAGGGATGCAGGAGTGCCAGGAAAGTTTTAATTTGGTTGCAAGAGCTTGTGTGAAAAAAAAAAGACTGTGAGAGGCTTCTTCTTGACTTGGTGGCCAGGGGTGAGAGGGAAGGTCTATGCATGTCCCCAGGGCGTTTCTCCAGCTGGGAATTGCTGGGCATTCCTGGGGGCTTGCGTATGACCGATGCCTCTCTCAGCCTCCTGCTCACAAAGCCCTGTCTGTGTTGTTCCCAGAGGAGTTGCTCCCAGGGGATGGAGGCATTTGCATTCATCGGTGGAGACCAGGGATCCGCGTCCCCCTCTGCCGCCGTCCCAAGCGGCTCTTTGTTCGGGGCAGGGCGCTCGCCTTTGTGGCAGCTCCTCATTTGAATGACAAGGATGCACTTGTGGGGAGAGCGGGGTGGCACAGAGCCCTACGGGGCTGTGTCCCCCCCCAGCTGGCTGCCGTGGGCCAGGGGGACAGACAGAGGTTCCTCTGTGTCCCCACGTCAGGGAGAGGAGGGGCAGGAGGAGCGGCAGTTCCCTGTGAGTCTGTGCCCCGTGTCTCACAGGTGCTGAATTTCGGAGTAGAAGCCGGCCCATGACTGGGGTACGGGCTCATCCTTGCAGTTTCTGGGGTGCTTTCCCTGCCCCTAGAAGGGTAGGAGTGTCCTGCTGCTGTCGCTGCACATCCCCGTCCAGCCACCCTCCTGCTCCCACCTGCCCGGGGTCAGCCAGGAACTCTCCTGAACTGCTGCACTGAAGCACCCGGTGTTGGGTATGTCCCTGAGAAATGGCTTAGCTCCTGCTTCAAAGCTTGGAATAATCAGCTTCTTAAAGTAAAATCCTTGTATGAAGGTAGGCTGTCCCCTCTGTCAAGAGAAAGTACCAGACTTCTTCTGTTTCTGCTAATGGGGAAATTAAAAATTGATAATTCCAGTTGGGGCTTCATTCAGCCTCCTAAAATGGCAAGTCTTTAAGGACAAAATGCTTAATAGATTCCCTAAACAATAATGCATTCAGGCCAAGAGCGTTGGAGAGAGGAGCTTTGCTTGGCCCCTCTGCCATTAATGCACTTCATGTCTTTCCATACGGAGCAGGGCCCATCCCAAGTCCATGAATTCCCTCCAAGAAAGCTAAGCCGCCATGGTAAAAAAAAAACCCCTAAGATAAAGTGCTGTTGGTTACATTTTAAGATACCTCTTGAAGCCAAAGTACAATGCAAACTAAATTGACAAAAGGCTGGCTGGAAGCTTTCAAACAGCCAGTCTGCTGTGAAAGCATTTAATCTGGTATTAAAGCCCTGGCTGGTGTGAACAGCTCCTTCCCTTTCAGATTTGAGACCTCCATGTACAGTAATGCAATTTCCTCCTGGGCTTGGCTGCTATTGTGGGCCCAGCCGTGGGAATTACCCAGGCTAGTCAGTCCAAATTACCCGCTTTAATGAGACTCTGCCTTGGAGAAGGGTTCCGAGGCGGTGGGTGAAACCCTGCTGTCACCAGGGACTTCGCCACGGTTGGCGCAGGCGATGGAGTAGTGAGCTCCCACCTTGGCCTCGCTCTTCGTCTCCGGTGCTGTGTTGGGTTGTAGAAGAAGCTCCTGGTTGGCAGGACCCCCGTGACCGGCCCCGCCGTCCCTGGGGGCAGCATGCAGTGGAGCTGTACCTCCATACCCTCCTTTTGCCCCTGAAATCTCCCTCAGAAGGGAGGTCGCCGCCTGCATGACTCAGCCTGCAGCGTTTCGTTCTTCTCCCTCATTAAATTAAACGTGCAAAGAGGCAACATGAGATGCAACGCCTTCCCATCCCTGCCTGGCATCGGATGGGGCTCTCCTGGTCTGCTGTCTGGCTGTGACTCACCGGTGGGACCATGCGGGTCATGGGGTGACATGGGTGTGACACGGGTGACATCACCATGAATCTGGGGGCGCCTTTGGCTGTCTGTGACACCCAGTTTGTCCTGGCAGGTTGGGTGGTGCCAGCAGCAGCTCGCTCTGACTCATCGCCGGGGCCGCGCACTAATTTCTCATTATTTACTCATTGGCAAAAGCGCTGCAGGAATGGGCTGTGTGGCTCCGGGAAAGGTCACACTGCGGCTTAGGAAACCCTTGATTTCTGGATGCTGTGGGAGCAGGCGTGTACCCTGTGTGGGTCTGGGGTCTCGGCTGGCCCCGTGGAGGTGACAGCGTGGGAGGGAAAAGCCCTCACATCTCCAGCGATGGTGAACCTGGGCCACCACGTCGTCACTCTTTAAAGCGTCTTGCTCAGAGCAGAGCAGCACTTGAAAGCTAAGGATTTGATTTCAAAATAACCTGAGATCTGACAGCAACAGTTCTCAAAATGCTTTCTTTAATCAAAATCACTTTAAATGGGTAGATTTGGGAGTTGCACAATCTCTTGCTGCTGCACACGTGCCAGCTACATCTTCTTTGTCCCAGATTTTTATGAGGATTGTCTCTGTTTTCTGGGTCAGAGAATTAAGAGATTTGATGTTATATTAAAAAAACCCACACCGAACCACATATGCAAAGTTAAATCCAGTGCAAAACAAAGCAGACGTGCGGGGGCGAGGGGAAGGAGCTGCTGAAGGGCCGGAGAGTTTTAGATCAGCAAAACAAGAAACTGCCTTTGACAAGGGGTTTGTTCTGAGGGAAGTCCTGACGTGGAGTAAATGCCGATGTTCACCGAGGAGTGTGGTCTTCAGATGGGACTCTGGCTGTTTGATTAGCCATGGTGATTTAACAGAAGAGAGCCCAGTTAAATGTGAGGAATTTCCTGCATCAGAATGCACCATGTGCACAGAAATGTGTTCTTCCAAGAAATCTGGAGATGATCTACTGCTCCTGGCAAGAGCAGTCCAAATACGGTGACTTGGGGAGGGGCAGTATATTCAGGATTTTTTTTCATATTATTTTTACAAGAGGGAGTTTCTGCCTGTTGACTGCCAGTGGTCAGGCGGAGTTCTTCACGCTGGCTGACAGATTATTTCATCCTGACAATATTGATCTTTTGAGTGAGCAAAAGCAATTTCACCTGTGTCACAGAGCCCTTGCTTGAAGGTGATGGACATGTTTGGATTACATCGTCTTGTCATTTAACAGACTCCAACAGGCATCTTCTGTGGTTCAGCCAAGGATCACCCAACAGCCCTGGCACTGCTGTTACGTCCTGGTTTTGTTCTGCAATTCTAGTGTGTCCTACAGAGCCCACTACACGTGCCCGTCTTTAAGGATGCAGGACGAAAGGTTCCCTCTTCCAAAATACAAGTGGGAGATAAGAGACCTGGACTGCTTCGCCCACAGGTTTGTCTTCATTTGTGGAGGTTGCCTGTCTTGCACCATGGTGAGGGCATTTACCCTCCCACAGCTTCCCCAGGGCTCACATCCCAAACCACCTGGCAGACTATCAAGACATCAAAAGGAAACTTCACAGGCTGTGGCCAGACTTTGGGGATTTCACTGTCCAAGGCTTTTCTGAGGCTGAGGAAGCAGATCTGAGAACGGTGTTGGGATCAAGTGAGCAGCTGAACCTTGGAGGGCACCCAAATGGGATAAAAAGATGGAATAGACCACTGTGCAAGGAAAGGGTTTCTACAGGATTCCTTTGGAGAAGAAAGCCTGGGAACACTCATCTGAAAAGCATCCACTTGATTGGCAGCTGTGGACTTTCCAAAATACTGTGAGTTCTAGGCTATCGTGCTTGTTCACAGACTCTGTCTACGTATCAGCCAACCCTTCATTAAGATTGGCTTTTCTCGGTGAGATGTTGTCACATGCAGAAGTGTTACTGCTGGTACTGTGGCTGAAGTAATCTCAGGAGATCATTTGCCTCTTTCCCTCTGTGGAAGCCGTGAGTTCTGGTGCCCTGAGCTGCTCGGTGGCTCTGCTGGGCTCCTCCACAGCTGGAATTCCCAAACGCTTGGATAACTGCTGGGCTGAAGGGTGTAACACAAGGAAATGCTCCTTTTGTTTGACTGTTGCTCCCGGGCAGGTTGGTTTCAGGATCCCAAGGAAAGCGTGAGGAGCAAAATGACTGGTAGAGATAGTCCCACCACGACTCCAGACCTAATTACCTGTAAGCTCTGGAGCTGATGAATTCAGCCTTTGGGAAAGGGTGTCAGGTCTCATTTATCACTGAGCAAGAGGAAAACAAAGCAGTCTCTCTTGTTTTTCTTGAGTCCACCACGTGCGATCTCCTCTGGAGATGTTACATCCCCTCCACATTAGTAATGTCCTGGCTGGTGCTTGGTCGAGGCTGCACCTTTGACAAGGCTTGTGGTGGGGAGCATGGGGAGCTCCCACCAGTCCATGGGCTTGTTCCCACCTTGTTCCTTGTGTTTACTTGGGCGTTTCTGTTCCTTTGTCATGCTCAGAGTGTCCCTCTGGCCCGTCTGCCGCAGAAGGGCAATCAGTGATGCTGCTCAAGAAGCATTTTTCTCCTTTGATAAATTCTCTGCATTAAATTGGCTTTTATTTTTCTTGTTTGCTCTCCATTTTGATGCTGCTTGGCAAATTCCCCGTTGCTCTGTATGGAGCCATGCTGTCTCCACGTTTGCATCCTTCACGTCAGAGATGCATTTTTGCTCAGAAGTGAGAGGAGACTGGATTCACAAAAGCGAAGTTCCTCACGGACGTGCCTCTGGAATGGCAACGTGCTTTATATAAAGGCACAGCTAAAGAGAAGTAAGGGGGTAGGGGGCTTTTGCCACATCTTTTTTTAAAGCTGCAGAAATGTATCAGACCAGGTCTGATCAATGAGATTCCAAAATGAGGAATAATCTTACCTGGCCACAGCTGGCACTGGAGTGTACAGCAATCCAGTCCTTCTCCCGGGTGGGGAGCGTGTCATGTTTCATAGCAGAATGACAGCCCTGACAGGCAATCTGTTGCTGTTTTGGCATTTCTGACACGCCTCGTGCTTTGGTACACGCTCGCCCAGTGTCCAGCAAGATGAAGATAATCTAGAGGAGATGAGCTGATGTGCTCCAGGGCAGTGAATAGACAACACTGATTTGAATGGTCTTTGTATATCCTTGCTGGGGTTAAAAAAAAAACCTCACCCAAGAAGTTACTAAAATTTTCCTTTTCTGCCTAAAGCCCACAGCATCAAGTGCCTGATGTGGCAGGCTCTGAGGCACCAGATGTAGGTGTTGACCAAGCAGGCTCCTTACTCGCTGAAAGGTGACCTGAGCTCCGAGACCCAGCTCGGAGGGTGAAAGGCTTCCCTTCGTGAAGGGTGTCCAGCCCAGCCTGGAGCTGGGCGCCTTTTGTGTTCCTCTCATCCGCGTTTCTGTTACTGGGGGGTTACTGCCACTGGTTTATCTCTTCCCAGCCAGATCTTTGCCCCCATGAGGGTTTGCCGGCGGAGCAGCTCCTGCGGGTTGGTGCTCGGAGGAGATGGGTGCCATCGAGGAGCGCCCCTTCCCCTCCCTCCCCGCAGCCCCTCTGCGCTGGCAGAGCCACTCCAGCAAATCCCCTTCTCCCGCAGGAGGGGTTTATTTCTGCCAGGACAATGGTCGCGGTGACACGCGGGGCTGCGGAGCTCGGCGACACCGGAGCGTCCCGTCGGTGTCGTGCCGGTGCCCTCTTGTGGAAACGGGGAAAATGTCCGGGAAAACAGCGCTGGTGCTGGGATCGGGAACCCGCCCGCGGGAGCGGAGCGGGGTGCTGGGCGCTCCCCGGGGGCTCTGCCCCCTCCGGCTGCTGGCCCGGAGCCTTTGTCATTGCTGCAAATGGTGTTACTGTCATCGAGGCGGGCGGCATTAACCGAGCTGCCCCTCGAGGCACCCTTCGGTCACTGTGCGGTGACAGATGGCCAGGCTTCAGGTGCATGAAGTTCCCGAAGCGCCTCTTGGACCTCCTTGCTCTTGTTCTGCAGTAATTCCCTTTTCCCTTGTAGCAAACATCTTCATCAACAGCAGCACAAACTCTGAATTTCTCCTTGAACCAGCAGCAAAAACTCTGAATTCCTCCTTGAACCAGCGGCACAAACTCTGAATTTCTCCTTGACCCAGCGGCACAAACTCTGAATTTCTCCTTGAACCAGCGGCACAAACTCTGAATTTCTTCTTGAACCAGCGGCACAAACTCTGAATTCCTCCTTGACCCAGCGGCACAAACTCTGAATTTCTCCTTGAAGCAGCAGCAAAAACTCTGAATTCCTCCTTGAACCAGCGGCACAAACTCTGAATTCCTCCTTGAACCAGCGGCACAAACTCTGAATTCCTCCTTGAACCAGCGGCACAAACTCTGAATTTCTCCTTGACCAGCGGCACAAACTCTGAATGCCCCCTTGAGCCAGCGTGCCGTGGTGCTGAGCCCGCCGGGTGTGCCCTGTGGGTGCAGGGCTGGCACAGATCCACTGGCCGCCGGCTGTGCCAGCTCTGCCGCTCTCATTGGGAAGGGGTCACGCTGCTTTGGTCACCTCCCAAAAATGTCAGCGGCTCAACACACCCCAGGGACCAAGGGCCAAGGTGCTGGCTCTCCCCTTCACTGCCTGCCACCCTTGTGTGGCACTCGGGCAGCTCTGACTGCCAAGGGTGCTGAAAAGCTGCCCTGGAGCCAACCTGCCTGTGCCAAGCACCTTCTGACCCCACCACCCGCCTTGCTCTCTGTGGCAGCTGGCACAGCTGTGCTGTGTGGGAAGGGCCAGCCGGGCACCACCAGTCTGTTTTCCATCCTCTGCCCTGGTTTCCCAGCCCTTTGGGACTCTGGTGAGGCCCATCTCCCATCTCCTCCCCAGGAGCAGCTCGGGCACTGGATCTATCCCTGCTGCTCCAGAGCCCCATTCCCACAGTTCCTCTGAGTTCAAGTTTTCACCTTCTCTGTGTTTCCCTCCTATCTTAATTTATTAATATCCTGAAAAAGCAGCCTCTTTTAAATTTCTAAAGGATTTTAACTATTAAACCCCACTTGTCTCCTCCTGCATTTCCCAGACCTGGCAGCTCCCCTCCCTTTAGTGCTTTCCTGGAAAGCAGCGCCTGCACCAGCCCAGCTGTGTCGGGAGGTCGCCGGTGCCAGCGCAGGCAGGGGCTGTGCATCGCTGGAGGTGGAAGGGAGCTGCAGTTGTGGGAGCTCTGTGTTGAATTTGTCCAGAGCCCATGGGCTGACTTGCTGCCCCTCCTGCATCCAGCCTGTCTGTGTTGATCGGAGATACTCATTTTTGCTTGTCTGTTTAGAGGAGTCGTTTCTTTGAACAAGGATGTCTGCTTTTATTTTTTTGTTTGGTTGGTTTGGGGTTTGTAGCTGTGGGATAATCTCCCAGCCTCCAGGTTATCTGGACCCATACTGTGTCTGAACCCTGCCACTCCTGAATTCATTTCCTTTTGTTGAGGAACAATATTGTATTTCTGATGTTGAGTACAGAGAATTCAGTCTTGGGAGCCAGACTTGTTCAGAGCCAGGCTTGAGCGGGGACAAGGAGCTGAGCTCACATGCTCAGAGACGCTTGGATCTTATTCGGAGCCAAGAGATACAACTGCAGAAATTTAATTAACGTTGCAAACCCCTTCAAAGCAGAGTTTCTGGCAAAATTGCCAGCTCCACTGTGCAGTGGGTAGGATGCCTGAGCGGCCTCCACAGGGATCTGTCGCAGAATAACAAATGTTTCTTTACCTGGATGGTTGCGAGGACAACAGAGAAAAACCGATAGGACACGGTCCCCTTCTCCAGGGTAGCCTTGAACCCTAAAGAGCAAACTGATTGGCACCAGGGCCCCAGCACATTGCTAGCTGGAAGTTGCTGTGTAGCAGCTGGGAGTGGGGTGATGTGCCAGCTTGGACAACCTGGGGAAGGACACAGGCTCTGGCCATCATCTGTGGGTGATGAAGCAGAGCTGGTGGGGAGCCCTGAGCAGGGGCTGGTGAAGAGCAGGGCATCTCAGTCTGCAAACTGGCCATAGATTGAGTGGAGCAAAAAAAAAGGTGACCCCTGCAGATATGACTGAGCCTGAAGAAATCATGGCAGTGGCAGCTGGAGTAAAATATCACGCAGCCGGTTCCCCTACGAGGGTGAGGGCAGGGGGAGTTGCTCAGTTACCATAATCCAAACACCTGCATTTTTCAAGGGCTCTCAGGTCTCCATCCATGTTGTCCTGGAGAAGAAACTCATTGAGGGACTCCAGTCTGGGAGCAATGGGGCTTTCTGCTCCGATTGTATCATCACACTGCAGACAGGACATACTCAAACCATCCAAAAAGGAGGTGACCAGAACTGGCCCGTCTTTGGGGACTGAGTAGAAATAGAAGTGTTCGACTGAGGAATCACTGCTGGTTCTCAGTTTACCTTATTTTTGTGGGGCGTAAGAGCCTATTGGCCAGGAAAAAAGGATTATTCTGCTCCTAATTAAGAAGCATAAAGGAAATTAGTTGTTTCCACGGCATCAAAACAGCTGAGGGAAGCTCAGGTCCCCCTGGCCCGACTTGCTGGCATGTGGCAGGGCGGGCGGTAACCTCAACACGAGCAGCAACCAAAGCAGCTGCAAACAAATCCTTTAAGGACTCTCCTGACATAAATAAACATGGAAAATAAATGATGTCCCCAGCACTCTGCCCTCAACTGATGAGAAACAAGCTGCATTAACAAAGTAGTTCAATATCCTGGAAGAGCTTCAGAAGAGACTTGCCTGCCAGCCCCAGGAGAAGGGGGAGGGCTGACTGCGAGCGTGTAAAAAAGGTTATGAAATGTGGCAGAGCACGAAATGGCACAGTGAGAAGGTACTCACAAATTGAATTATGAGCGATGGTGGTTTTCCTGTGAGGGAGAGCAGAAAGGAGAGGAGGTGTCTGTAGCTGGTGGGGGATATGCAAGGTGAGGGCAAGGGTGCCGGGTTTGTATCCTGAACTCTGGAGCTGTGACCTGGGAAAGTAACCTGTGATTTCAATCACAACAAGAGTGATCACGTTTTCTGCAGGGGGATATGCTGTGATGTAAATGCCACAGATGAGCGCACCTAAAGCCTCCCGGGGGACTGCGTGACGTAAATGCCATCCCCAGAGGTGCAGCAGGAGGTGCCTTGGCAGAGGTGATGCTGCCCCTGCCATCATGGGCAGCCTCCTGGCTCTTTGTGATACAGAAAACCCTGAACTTCACCCCCAGCCTACCCGGCTCCCTCCCGCTTCCCACTGCTCCAGCCCATCTCCGGCTTCATCCTTTAATTAGACGGGACGGGGCATTACCCGGTAATTCAGGCTCCCTGGCAGCCTCTCCCTTGCGGCAGCCTCCGGACGGATCGGAGCGGTTACCGCTTCTGTTACTCACTCTTGCCTTTCTCCGGCTTCTCTAGAAAATTCCCTTTGTTCATTAGACGACCTGCCTGTGGGGCCCAGATGGCTGCTTTTCTCTCGGCTTTGGAAATCGCCCGCTTAATTTCCCCGGTGCCCTGCCAGCCCCGTGCCGGGGCTGGGGAGGCAGCGGGGGCAGGAGGGTGGGCATGGTGTGCCCCCAGAGGGGCTGAGCAGCTCCTGCAGGGCATCCCTGGCACTGCCCTGCTGGCAGGGACAGCTCGGAGCACACGGCGAGGACCCCAAAGTGCCACAGTCTGCTGGAGCCATGGCTGGAGGACACTTCCCACCAGCCCAGGGTCTCCTGGTGATGCTGTTTCTCCCCCCTGCCCTACTAAAACAGCACCCAAAGGGGAGGCGGAGGGGGGAATCAGTCCCAGCTCTCCCATCTCTGGCAGCCTTGTCCTATTTCCAGCCTCGTGCTAGTGCTGCTTCCTTGTGATT
The DNA here is from genome assembly GCA_013396735.1 of Grallaria varia. Classification (NCBI taxonomy): domain Eukaryota; kingdom Metazoa; phylum Chordata; class Aves; order Passeriformes; family Formicariidae; genus Grallaria; species Grallaria varia. The sequence goes on along the minus strand of VWZG01011743.1, from coordinate 147,050 downwards.
TGAATTTAACTCTTAACGTTAACTCGTGGTTTCGGTGTGCGGGGCTTGTGATGCCAGAGCTGTGCCTGTGGCATCCCTGATCACCACCTGTGTGTGTCAGCAAAGGGCTGGGCCCCCCAAAAACCCCCACACCACTGGGCACCCCAAAAACCCCACACCACTGGGCACCCCAAAACCCCCACACCACTGGGCACCTCAAAAACCCACACCACTGGGCACCCCAAAAACCCC
>VWZG01011743.1:0-146740 GCA_013396735.1 Grallaria varia | reverse complement strand
CCCCACACCGTCAGAGCCCAGGTCAACCAAACCAGGCACAGCTGAAACCATCACAGGTTGTTTAGGTGGGGGGAGAGTGCTGGGACTGGGACTGGGTCTGGGGTGAGGTGGAGGGGGAGCCTTTGCAGGAACCTACCCAGCTCTGCTGTGCATTTGAGAGCAAGAAAGCCGGGCTGAGAATTGCCTCAGCACTTGAGGGAAGGCAAGTTACGAGCAGGCAAGGCATAAATATGTTTTATATACTGACTTTTAACATGCCACTCTGTTCTAGAGGAGGTGTTGTTTGGGAGGAGGCCGCTGTGTGAGAGCAGCACTCCATCCTGGCAGCTGGCAGCAGTGCCCTGCCACGAAGGCAGCACTCTGGGGCTTTGCTCACTCCTGTGTCCTGTGGCCCTCTCTACTCTCCTGGCAAAGCCACTTTCTTAGGAGAGGTTCCTCCAGGAAACCCCAGCCAAAGTGGGTTTGGTGACAACCAATGAATGCCAGTGTTAGTGTCTTAATGGCAGAAGAAAGGTTAGGACCTGCTGAAAGGAATCTTATCTTGATTTCATCCCGGTTCTGTACTCCTTTTCTGCAAGCAGCATCTCATACTAGCAGCCTCTGTGCTGAGGGTCTTGGGGTGGCTCTTCTGGAGGCAACTGTTGCTCATTTTCACTGCCTCGTTTCACAGACTTACAGTGCTATGGGTTTAGAGATTCCAGTTGCATGTTGCTGCTTTATGCAGGAAGATGAGTTTGGGCCTGAGCTGGGTAAGGGATGCACCTCTGGGGGTCCAACGTGCCGCTAAGGACAGACACCATTTCTCACTGGAGGACGAGGTTCAGCAGGGACCTGATGCTCATGAACCCCTCCAGTTCACCTCTGCCATGGCTGCCCTTCCTGGGGGTATCACCTCCCCTTCACATTTCAGAAATAATGCAGGAAAATACCTTACCTTGAATGCATCTTGATGCAATAATGATGAATTGAAAGCTCACCTTGGCAGGGTGGCCCAGTGCATGAGTTCACTTGTTCATTTTGTGTCTTGGCATCCCTTGGTCACACCCAAGTTTGGATTGACCTCCTTCATCTCTCACTCTGTCCTTTTTAGCTGATTTAGTTATCTGCGCCATTTTCCCTAAGCCGAGAGAGGAGGTCTCACTGACTGCCCCAAAAGGACCCTTGACAGTGACATTTCACTGCCAGGTGATGAGTGCGCTTAATTGAATTCCTTTCCCCTTATTTTAAAGCAATTGCAGAGTAAAAGCCTCTCATGAGAGCGCTTGGCTGCAGCATGGGCGGTCTCCAACATGCCACTGGGCCATCACCCTGCTGCTGGAGCTGCTAATTCAGGAGCTTGGGGGGCTGATGGTCTCGTGGCAGCACTGCAAAATAATTGCTGCCGTGTTTGAAATATGGTGGGATGTTATTTGCAATGTATTAAATTATGTTAAGTGCCTGAGTAAATGCTTATTTAAGTATTCATGTAAATCCATGCACATGCCCTGGTGTTAGCTCTCATCCATCCCCATCCCACCTCTGTGCTCGCCAAGGGAGAAGTGTGGCTTTCTCCTGGAGCCTTCTCAGTGTACATTTTTGCTGAGCACCTTCACCTTCACAAAACCAAACACCTTGGGATGGCCAGCAGTGCCTGCAGGGCAGGGCAGCCCTTCAGCCCCACGCTGCCAGCTCTCGGAAGCCGGGCGGGTGTGCTGGCAGGCAAAATTCAACCACTGCACAACCAACCTGCTTTCTTTCCTTCCTTCCTTCCTTCCTCCAAACATAAGGCTGAAGACTGGTAGCTTCCTCCTGCTCTGCTGTGCGTGGGAGGCACGCGGCTTCCCCCGGGGATTGCTGTGCTCAATCCCATTTAGCACAGTGCTCCCTGAAGGATGCGCAGTGATGGGGTTTGCATTGACTTTTCAGGGATTTGAAGAAAGTCCTTCGCCTGCTCAGGTCTTCAGCTTCCCACCCATTGTGACAGGCTTGCAGTAGCCTTCCACCTTTAGCGAAAGGCTTTGAAATCTTCTGATTTTGTAGAAAAATGAGCACTGGGAGTTACTTTAAAGGTATGTCAGAAGCCAGGCGGGTTTTCTTGGCGTGGCTCAGTTTGCTGTGCCCATCAGCAAGGCAGGGGCAGAACGAGGGTGCCTGGACCAGTGGCTAAGCCTGTGCTGGGCAAACCTGGCTGGTGCCACCGGGGGCAGGGAGCTGACCTCAACCCCAGCAGCAGAAGCCCTGTCAGGTTTGCATTAACCAGCCGTCACCAGCCATGTGACGTTCCCGGTAGGTGAGCGGCGAAACAGCTAATGACTTCTTCCATTTGACAAATGTTTCCTGACACCGCCGGGGAGGTCATCGTATTTCCCCCAGAGCCATTTGTCTTCTTGTCCCCAGCCTGTTTGCATTCCAACCGCATCCAGCCTTCCCTGGCTCTGCACAGCCCCAGGCTCCTGTCCCAGGGTGCCTGGAGCCAGGGAGGGCTCAGTGCAGCTCTGTGCACACTGTGTTTGGCACTGTGGAAAATCCCCTCGAGTGCAGGAGAAGGTGTCCATAGGAGTGATGCTGCTGCCTGCACCCTCAGAAACAACAGATTAGGTTGGAGAAGAGCCCAGAGGATGGTGCGGTGTGAGAGGAAACTCCCCTTGGTGCATTTCCAGGTCCCCCTTACCTGCCTTTGCTGGAAACCTCCACCTTATTGTCCAGGTTGCTCCATGGGTCCAGCATTCTGGGTGATGCGTCTGGCAGCTCCGTAGGTGATGCAGCCATCGTTCCAGAGCTCTCCGTGCTCCTGCTCCTGCCAGTTTTCCCTCTGCTCCTGGCAACCACTGCCACTCTGAATAATTTACCAAATCACTGCCTGGCTTGGAGGAGCTGCTGGTGCCTGCTGCTCCGTGCAGGGCTGGCTGGCACAGGGCCTGCGGGACAGGGCAGGTGCTGGGAAGCTTTTGCCTGTTCCCCTTGGTAGGGCAGGAGGACAGGCAGCAAGCCAGCAGCCCGGGAAGGTCAGCACCAGGAAATCAAAGTCACCCTGTGCCTGGGGAAGGAGCCAGGTCTGGAACATGCCTGCTGTTCCTGGGAGCAGTGGGACTGCCCAGGTGGGAGGCAGCATTGCAGGTATGAGCTCAGGGTTTGGCTGCCTGGTGTGGGTTCCCCGTCCTGAGGAAAACCTTGGCTTTGAGTGAAGCATCCAGAGCTGCCCCGTGGTGGTGGCACATGGAAGGAGAATTAGCTTTTGGAGCGCTCCTGGTGAGCATCCTCTGCCCATTGACAGGGCCTGATGGAGGGGGCAGGTGAGGAGATTTGCACAGAAGCAAAAATATGGACACAGGGAGGAGCTCCCTCACTAACACCAGCACAACACAGCCTTGCTCTGCTGATGTCCCCTGGGCCAACCCAGAGACCCACACTGGAAGGAGCATTCAGTGTGTGATGCCGTATTTTTAGCAAAAGTTGGAAACTGCAGCCAGCTCCAGCCAGCTTTGCCTGGGAATCAATATTTTTCACCTCATTCTCTGTTAAAGCAGTAACTTCAACCATTTAGAACAAAAGAAAACCAAAGCAATAAACAAAGTGTCCAAATGACTGAATAGCAAGACCTTTCAAACGAAATAAGTAAGTCAGAAGACTCTGGAATTTTAATGTTGAAGGAAATGCCTTTTCCTGGAATTTATTTCCTCTGGAAAGAGTGAAGTTGCTTCCAGCCAGTGTGAGGTCTCCTTTCCCGGGGAGCAGACCCTGTGGTGCTGGTACCCGTGCAGATGGCAGCAGGGAAGGGCAGGAGGTAGCCAAGGCATCTGGGAAGAGGGAAGGAAGGGCTGGATCGAGCCCTGCAATGGAAGAGGCAGCACTGGGTGGGTGCAGAGCCCAAGGCACCACTCCTGACTGCCCTGGGCTTCACCACTGGAGTGGTGGAGTGTGGTGGTGACCAAAAGGCCAGTTGGGGTGCAAATCTCACAAGACAGAGGAGCTCTGCAAGGGAGAGAGAGCATCCTTGCTTGGGAAGCCGTTGTGCATTGGAAACCATTCTCTTTATCATTATTTCTTTCTCCCCTCACTGTGCCATGACATGGTTGGGATTTTTCCAAATCGTTCCCATGCGGGTGGAGAGCTGTGTTTCACATTTCATAATCTGTGTGACTTGATTAATTCAGCCGTATGTTCAAACCTCATGAAATTGGCCAATTTTTCTGAGGTTTAAAATAGATTATATCCATCTCCTACTGTCAGTTTTGCAAATAACCACTTGGCGGCTTCTTAAAATGTTAAAGATAGGGAATAGGCTGCACACTGCCAAGGAGAAGTCATATTTAAAACAGATAATATGTCTTCTGTGTGAGCTCAAATGAGGAAATGGATGTTTGTGAAGCTCTTTAAAGCATGGTTATGTCAAGAGCAAGAAGATCACATTTGTTTTTCATTTGTATGCAAGGTGAAGAAAGGACAAGCCATTATTTTTCTCCTCCTCTGAACTCTTACAATCTTCCACCATAGAAATTGGTGATAATTGCTGCAAAATGACACAGCTGGGTCAAGGTGTAATTTTGAACCTTGAGTATCTTTCATTCGGCAAGAAATTCAAATGATTTGACTTCGACACCTTGGCAACCCATCAAATAGAACAAATAGAAATCTGGAGCGAGGATGCCAGCCACAGAGCAGCATCGATCCAGGCTGTGTGTGGCCCTGGGAAAGGCCAGCTGCTGCCTTCCCCTGCACCCAAGAGCCTTTTCTATCTATTCACCTCTGTTTTGGGTAATTGCCTTTTGCACATCAGACTGGGAAGTGCTCTAGAAGCTGCTCTTTCCTCCCTCCCCCTCCTTCTTACTGGAAGATTTTTTTTTTTAGCTTTGAGCAAAGAAAGGGAGTTGTGGAGTGAAGATGAACTTGGAACAGCAGGGTGAGAGTCCTCAGGGTGCACTGGTACACTGGAGTGGGACACTGCTTTGTGACACTGCTGCCAGCATCAGCCACAGCCCTGGGGCTGGCACAGCTTGCTGCGGAGTGTGGTGAGATTGTGCCTTGTGTGCGTGCAGTCCCGCATGGCCCTGCTCTGCCAACAACCTCCCTGGGACAGAAGAAACGCCTGTTTAATTACCACAGCTTTGATTTTGACAGCACAGATTTCCCTCGCCGCCTTCCGAACCTTCAAGGTTTCCTGCCAGCAAAGATAAAGCCCCTTTGCAAAGGCTGCTGGCTCCTGGCAGGGTGCTGGTGCTCCCACACCAGATGAAAGCACCGGGGAGGAGCAGAGGGTGACATGGCCCACAGCCATGGGACCTTCGCCTGAAGATCTTGAGGGTTCCAAAAAGTGGAGTTTACCCAGCCTGCAGCAACACCTCCTGGTTGTGTGTGAATGAGGCTGGAGGGCTGGGGGCTGTGGTTTGGGAAATGCTTGATGAACAGCCGACCCTTTGGGTTCTGGGGCTGGGAAGGAGCCAGCGAGCAGGGACAGAGCCTGCCCAACCCTGCCCGCAGCAGCTCGGCAGGATCCTGCCTGCAGGATGCAGGATTGGGCCATGGCAGAACAGGTGGGCACGGGCAGTGCCAGGGCAATCCAGAGCATCCCCCTTACCAACATCAGCAAGTGCTCTGGGTTTGTCTGCGGGAGGGATCCGGAGGAAACTCATCCTCCAGGTGGTCATTCACATGAAGCGTTGCCTGCACTTCATTTAACACCATCAGCTGGAAATGTTTTGCCACCTTGTTGTAGCACCAATTCAGACTGATTTCAGCACCCAAAATCACTCTCAGTTCAGCGCCAGTTGTGGTTTCATTTTAGCACTACTGGCAAGACCCGGTGTAAACCTTGGAATATTTTATAATTTCTCATCTTACTGGAGAGCTGAAAGCTCCTTCCAGCTCACACATGGAAAAGCAGCAAATCCAGGGTGTGATTCCGCAGCAGGTGGATGCAGTCACCTTCCCTTTTCAATGCCACAGAGCTGTCTCAGCTGCTACCCTTGTACCTCCCCCTTACCTGAGCCAAAGACAAAGCACAGGTGCCCCGTGGGGAGGGTTGGTGGGAGCAGGGGCTCAGGGAAGCTCCCCACATCTCTCCCCTTCCACTGAGTAATGCAAAAAAAATCAGTTTATGGAGGTCTTGCCTCCGTGGCGGGGAAGCAAAAAGGTTCTGTGTGATGGCAATCAGGCTGATCCAATTTGATGGCTTAAAAGCACTGATTCAGCAATCAGTAAAATATGCACATGTGTACTCTCTTCAATAACGACTAATTTATTCACATGCATAAAACTTAACCACCTGCTTATTCCCATTGACCTCACTGGGTCTTAGGCACAAATCCTCATTGTAGCAGGACTGAGAGAGAGAGGAAAAAAAAGACCAGCACAGACGTCCATCTCTAGGTATCTGTTGTTTTAGCCTATACATTTTTAATGCAGCTTCACTGGGGGAGTAAATGCAATGTAAAAATGTAAGGTAAAAGCCTGGCTGCGTGGGTATCCGTGGTGAAAGCCTGAGTGCCACTGAGATAGTGGCTGCACGGGGGGATTTGTTTTTAATTTTGTTTTATTGGAAAGAGAAGGGGAGGCAAATATATGAAAAATTAAGGTGTTACGCTGCAGATCTTGTGTAATTAGAGAAGCTGACAAACATAATTAGAAAAATTTGTCTGCTAAGCAAACACTGATTGTGGATGAGGATAACTGGCAATGTTTCCTTTAAGTACAGCTGAGGGTGAGGGTCTCTCTTCAGCTCTCCTGGGTTTATTTTGCTGGGATGCTGGGGCTCAGCAGCTGCTGTCAGACCTTCATTGCTCTGTGTGGTTTGATGTGCTGTAGCAACTTCTCCATCCTAAGCGTGGTGTTGTGGTGCCAAAGGACTTTGACAGGGGAATGTTCTTGCCCAGCCCAATCTGTGTGGCTGGTTATGGGTCTCCAGGGCAGAGAGGACCGTGCAGCTGAAGGTTTCTCTTCTCTCTCTCCGTGCAGCTCACAAGCTGGTGTTACAAACTCCCTGGCAGGCTCTCCTGCCTTGGTGCTCACCAAAGGCTTCTCTTGTATATTGATGATCACCAAGAGATGTTTTTCTTGCACAAGCTCCTCGGTTACAGCGTCTAAATGAGTGTGTGTAGCTTGGAGGAGCCGTATATTGCCACCTTCTGGGTGCAGTACGGGCGATATGACATTAAAGTGTCAGACGCTGGGAGAGTTTCTGGTGGCCTCATTCCAGGATTGCTGCTTTTGGAGGAATTGGTGCCTTGTTGGGTATTAAATTATTTATAAGTAGTTCTGTTGGTGGCTGGATTTGAGAATTAAAGCGTATACGTAAAAAAAGGTTTTCAATAATGAAATAAGGTAGCAAAAAGATAAAGCCATTATATGCATAATTAAAATGATACATAACTATATGTTCTTTATGTAGCTGCTTCAGCATCTCAACTCACTTATTAGGCTGAGTAATCAGCCCCTGAAGCCTCTCCCTGGCCGGGTTTGGCTCCTGCTGTTGCTAAAGATGCTGCAGAAGCACCTGGAGCAGGGCCCTGGCTGGTCCCTTGGGGACAGTGGTCCCATCTTCCCCCTTCCACCCCAGTTCCTGGGCTTGGAGGACGGGGCATCATGTGACAAGGCAGAAAAGCAAAGTCTTCAAACTGCTTAATAATCTGTTTTTATCATATCCCTTTGTTAGGGTATTCCTGTTTCCAGGTTTCCAGGTGTTCACAGCCTTCTGAGGGTGCACTGAGGGGCTCAGACCCTGATGAGAGGCAGTAAATATTTTCTCCCTGTCTATTAACTAATCTATTTCTTGTGATGGTGCAGAGCTCAGACACTGAACTGCAGGAGGCCAGATTGGGAATAATGTCCTTAGGATAGGAAGCTCTCCCTGCAGGCGTGTGGCTGATGGGCAGTGGCTGTTGAGAGAAGCTGGACCAAAACCTCCTTGAACACTCTTGTGGAGCATCTGTGGTGGGAAAGGCAATGCTCTGCTGCTGTGGGGCAGGTCTCCTGTGAGGGGGGCTTGATGAGGGAGGGATCAAGGCCCAGGTAAAGTCTGGCCACACTGGACCTGCTCAGTCCCTCTAATTAACCAAGGAGACAGGGAAGGGCAGTGTGTGAGGATGCTGCTTTGGTTTACCTGGAGGTTCCCTGGAGACTCCCGGTCAAAAAAAGCCACCAAATGAGCTTATATGACAGCATATTCAACCAGCTCTTTAACTAAAAGAACGTGGTTTCACCACTTGTCTGGCTAGTCCCAGCTGGAGCCCACACTGTGCTAAGTGTGCAAATGAAAAGAAATATCATCTCCTGCAAACTTCCAGTTTTCCCTCGAAGCCCCAAGTCCTGCAGCAGCCAGACCCCATGTGGGGCTGCACTTCCAGCTTCCAGTACCTCGAGCAACATGAAAGACTTCTGAGCCTCCAGTTTCAGAGAGAATAATTTAAGCTTTAACCTTTCCTTACAAGATGCAGATCCAAGGGAACCTTGCTGTAAAGTCCACCCTTATGTAACATTAAAATGCACTTATGTCACGTTGGGGCTCCGGGGAAGGCTCCTGTCCCTGGCTGCTCCCCTCTTACCCACCAGCTCCTGCTCCCCACTCATCTGCACAAGCAGTGGGGAATTTTGGCTTTATCTCTGCTGTCCCCATGTCCCTGGTGTCTGGACAGCTGGCATGTGGCTGGTGCATGCCCAGGTCCTGCCTGCAGTGGCCAGGAGGGCTCTCAGCCCTGCTCTCTGGGGCTGTGTGTAGGGAATCAGCAGAGCCTCCAGCAACAGAGTGAGCCCCGAGCCTCACCCTCATATGCCTTTTCTTGCTGTTGAGGTCACATATGCCTTGGTTTTCCTTTGCTTGTAGTTGTTTGATTGGCGTTTTCTTGTCCAACGAGCTTACTTGCTTTCTCCTGATAGTTTTGGTTTGCTGCGGTGTTGGAATTGCTCTCATCAGGCTGCTCGAGGTGAGAGGAACCATCCCTGATGCTTTGGGCACAGGCAGGAGGGTGGATGCAAAGGCAGGGGAGTGAGGAGCCACCTGGCTGTTTGGCAGGCCCTAACCCCTGGGAGGAATCGTGGTGGTTCTGTGGGCACCATCGCCCTGGAGTGCCTGGCCAGCGGGGCAGGATGCAGATGCTGCACGTGGAGCATCACTGGTGGGGGGAACAACTGGCATAGAGTGCCTGGCTAGTGGGGCAGGATGCAGATGCTGCATGTGGGGCATCACTGGTGGGAGGAACAACTGGCACAGAGTGCCTGGCTAGCAGGGCAGGATGCAGATGCTGCACGTGGAGCATCACTGGTGGGGGGAACAACTGGCATAGAGTGCCTGGCTAGTGGGGCAGGATGCAGATGCTGCATGTGGGGCATCACTGGTGGGAGGAACAACTGGCACAGAGTGCCTGTCTAGCAGGGCAGGATGCAGATGCTGCACGTGGAGCATCACTGGTGGGGGGAACAACTGGCATAGAGTGCCTGGCTAGCAGGGCAGGATGCAGATGCTGCACGGGGAGCATCTCTGGTGGGGGGAACAACTGGCATAGAGAGCCTGGCTAGTGGGGCAGGCTGCAGATGCTGCATGTGGGGCATCACGGGTGGGAGGAACAACCGGCATAGAGTGCCTGGCTAGCAGGGCAGGATGCAGATGCTGCACGTGGAGCATCACTGGTGGGGGGAACAACTGCATGAGTGATGCTCCTGACAGGCACAGCGTGCCTCTGCCTCTTGCAGTGTGGCTGCCCCTGCCTGCTGTAGGGCTGGAGGGGTTGGAAAACAGCAGGAGGTGGAGGGCTTGCACCACCTTGTCAGCGTCCGTGGGATTGAGACTTATCCCAGCACTGTTTTCTTCTCGAACCTGCCTTTGCTTTAGTAATCCCTGAAATGCAGGTCGCTGCTGCAACTTTCTGTTTAGCCAGAGCTTCATCAGGGTCTGTCTCCTCTTGGCTGACACTTGGCTCCTCTTCCCAAGCTGTCTATGATGTCTTTATCAGGATGGGAGATGCTTTCTTCTTGCCTTCTCCTTGCACTTCTTAGCCCACCTTGTGTGCTGCTCTTCCACGTGCCAGGCTTTGGGGGTGACCTGGTGGTGCCAGCCCCTCCCAGCACCCCACTCTGTGGGCCCCCAAGCTGAGTTGTCTGTCCCTGAGAGCCAGGAAGCTGCTTTAATGCTCCTTATAGCACAAGATGATGGCATACAATGTGCTCACTTATACACAGAGCAAACAAAAAGTCCATTAAAACGGGCCCTGCTGGGGTTACTATGGGCACCCGCCTGCTGCTGCCTTTGTGGCCACGGCTTTTAGTCAGATTAAATTGTGTCAGAGCCATCTGAATGGATTTCCTTCTGTTCCTCCCTCTCCACCCATCCATCAAAGGATGACTTGTGCTGACCTGCTGGTGCTCCTGCATGGTGTGAGCTGTGCCTGTGGTTGGGGCCGACTGGGGACTCCTCAGACCTGGGTGTCACATGTTGGGGAGAAATCTGGCTCCTTTTGAGCTGTGGGAGTTTTGCGCTGGTCTTGGAGGAGCTGAGATGTCACCCTTTCTTCACCTGTCCAGTTCCTCCCAAAACCTGCCAGCCCATGAAGTGAAGATTTTGCCACAGTGGAAGTGTTGGATTGTTCTCAGTGCTGACCTTCCAGAGAAAGGCACTTTACAGCCATGGAATTGAGAGAAGAATGCAATCTTCTAACCTCTGTTGTCCTCACCATGACAAGGACTTGGTCTTCAGCTGTCCCTCTGAAGGGATGGGTGGGGAGGACCACTTGGCTCCGTCCCTCCAGCTCCATCCTCCCCAGTGCAGTCCTTCTCCAATTAATCTGACATATTTGGGCTCCTGTTTGATTCTTTTGCTTCTCCACTCTATTAATAATCTTCCCTTTTTTTCCTGAGTTGTTTGCAGAGAAACTTTCTCCTGTGTGTTTTCCCAGTTTTCCTCTGGAGCTCTGGTGTAAGCTCCTTAATGGTACCTTTCCCTCTTTATTTGGGCAGTCTAGGAGGAGAACACATCTTTCCACCCAGTATATGGCTGGACTCGTGCACCCAGTGGGGTGGTTGAGAGGGACACAGAGGGCTCGTGGGAGCACAGCTCTCACCACGCCAACTCTGAGCCCATCCCATGAAGGGCAGATGTGCTCTTGGCTCCTGCCAGCCCTGTCCATAACAGCGTACGAAATGCGCCTTCTGAAAGGAAAGATTCCTTCCTGGCTGTTGTCAGTAATTAAATCCTGATATATATGAACTGATTTGATTTCTTTCTTCCACCCCCCACCCCTCCATGCCATTATGTGGCTTTGTATAGCTTGAAATATTCCTGATGGTCATAAAATTATCTTGGCCTTTTTAGAAGTCAATACTTGCTTCTAAGTAAAGCCATGAGCCTGCAGACTGGAAAAGAGTCAAGTCTTACTGGCTGAGCTAAAAGGCATTAATACACAGAATATATACATCACAATGCTGTCCTGCCTTGCGGCGAGTCCTGCCTGCAAGATTTCTTCTCTTGTCTACTGGATGGACTTTGGACATCTTTTATTCCTTTGAAAGCTCAGCCTGATGGATACATTGGCCAAAGTCAGGCGAGGACTTTGTATTAAAGCAAGAAAAGAGACAGATCAAAATGAAGTGTCGGGATGACTGAGCTCAGCACGGGCTGGGGGAGGGCTCCATTGTCTGGGTTGTCAGTCCAAGGGCAATGGCAGAGGAAGAGGCTCTGATACCTGGTTTTGGCTGCCGTGGAGTAACTTTACCCTTGCAGCAGGTCAGTTGTTTCTTCTCCTGTGCTTGTTTTGCTCCTGCTGTACCATGGTGGGGCTAATCCAGGGGATTGTTGGACTAGGCTGGTCTTTGTATCCCTCCACTGGCTGGGATGTCCCCATGTCCACAGGGAATTGGGCAACACAGACCTCAGTAGCAGAATCCAACTGACTTTCCCACCCAGGGGTTTTATTTCACTGGGAGCACAGATGTTTTTATTTGGGGCTCCTTGGGGAGCCCAGCATGCCTCAGTTCCTCTGCCTACAGCCACCTGCTGTACCAGGCTGTGGTCCCCAATGGTCACACTAATGGCTTGTTTGCAAAGCAGAAAGGAGAGGCAAAAGATGGCCAAAGGCATTCACTTAAAGAAATAAAGGAGAGAAAAGAGAAAGAAAGGCTCTTGCAAACCCCTCTCTCTTCCCACACAGCCAGCTGACATGCCCTCATTAAATGCAGGCACTTGCCTGTGTCCCTCTTCACAGAAACCTGGTTTCTTGGGGAAAATTCACAGGACACTCACATGCAAACCCAGTGCTTTTCCCAAGGGCTTTAAAAATGATGGCATTAAATACAGAAAAGGAAGCGAAACAAAGGTTTTGAGGGGCTCGAGGGGGTTGTTCACCATTGTGGCCTGACATGCACTGGTGAGGAGCCAGCTGACAGCATCACTGCCGTGCCACCTCCCCAAGAATGGCCTGTCGGTTGCAGGTACTGCACAAAAGATAAAAAAATCATAATAAAAAAACATTTTTGAAAGCCAAATTTAAAAGGAAAAAAAAACCCCATTGGTTTATTTTTAACTTGAGGCTTTAACCAGGAAAAAAAGGCAGCCACTAGTGCATAACATAAAGCTCTACTGTGAGTGATTACTGCGGGGCACTGAGGGTTGGTGGCCGGGGCATCTTCTGGGAGGTGGGGGACATCTGCTCCCTGCAGTGTGACTCCAGCTCACCCCTCCTCCTTTTGCCATTTCTCTTCCTGACACAGGGATATCTCTCTGGGGGAAGGACGGGCTCTGTGTACCCCCGTGGGACAGCAGCCTCGGAGCCAGAGGTGCTCACTGGGCGTTATTATTTGTACCATTGCTAGCAGAGTGTTCATTTTGGTGCTGCTAGATTAAGCACTGACATAAATATGCGATGGGAAATTAATGTGAAACCTTACATTTGTATTAACTTGGGGGGGCATGCTTTGGTTTCATTGGTTATTTTACGAAGAACAAGGTTAACTTGGTTTAATGGCTTGATCATTGAAATTGCCCTAATTATTCTTTGAAAGTAGCCTTCCTTTGAGGAGGGAGCCATGTCCTATGTCAGTGGCTGCTGCTGTGGCCCTGCTCAGGGACAACTGGCTGACAAAGTGGGTTAATTGCAGCTCTGCTGGCACTGAGGTGCCCGTGTCCTTGCTACAGAAGAAAATAAAGGGTAATGTCTACACCAGTGGCTGTGGCCTGTAGGAAAAGCAAAAACTGAAAAAACCACACAGAGGTAATTTATTATCACAGCTAGACAGATCCCATCATCTAACCTGGTCAACACTGCTTGAAATCTCTCTGTGCTACCCTTGCTGGATGTACCCCTAAACATCTTCTAAAGGCAGGGCTGGAGCTGTAGGAAGTGGCAGGTGTCTGGAAAGGTCAAATTGTCTCGTTCCTGCAGCAAAGAGGGAGTAACACTGATATTTTTATGGCTCTCCTGTGCCAGCTGCCATTTGAGCACAGCAGCATCTTTGCTTTCACAAGCAAAGCAGGAAGAACTGACACGTTGATAAGGAGGAACAGGACTCGCCCTGCTCGTTAAGAAGAAGAAACTAATTGCCTCATGAAGAAGCTTGTTGGTGGTCAAGGCAAAACCCCGTGCCATGTAGTCAGCAGAACCTGGTGCCTTGCCTTGGTCCCTCCAAGGAGGTGCACATCCTGTCTCCAGCCTCTCTGGTGGGTTTTGTTGGGCTCTGTCCGTGTCTGTTGTGGCATCACTGCTCTAACCCCCTGACCCCAGGGTGCTGCAGCCGTGGCCACGTGCGGGTCCCAGTCCCTGTGGATTGCCCAGCTTTGTGAACTTCGGAAATAGACACGTCGGGCAAATTGTGGGCAGTTTGTCTGGTCCAGCTGGCGGTACCCACAGACTCTGCTGTTATGGGATGACGCTGAGTGTTTCTGAACAAGGTTCCGTAGGAGATGAGATGGTTCCTGTGGTGTTGAGGGCAGGAGACAGCAGGTCTGGACGGTTGGCTCCCGTATAGTTAACAAATGGTGCTTGATGTATATGGCCAGCGAGAGCAGTGGCCCGTTCAAGATGCCAGGGCATGTCTCTGCTCCTGATAAAGAGCTGTCCTGGTGTCACAAGGAGAGCGAGTCTGCTCGTGACGTGATGCAGATGGTCACTTTGACATTTTCAATCAAATGCGTTGACAGACCTTGTGTCATGAAGCTGGAGAAGTAAAAATATATGGGTCTTTTAAAAAAAAAAAAAAGGAGGAGGGGGCAAAACAAACCTGGCATGATTAAATGTATCCAATTTACCAGATGGATTTCTGCTCTGCTGTGCAGGATGCTCTGTTCCAGGAGTTTCTCTGCATTTCATATTCTGCTTACGTAGGAATGTGAGACCTCTCCATTTAATGAGTTTGATTTGTATCAAAAGATAGTCTGAGTCGTTCCTGCTGGAATAGATCTCTGGAAGGGTCCAGGGGATGAATTTCGGCATAAATCTCGCGAGTGCAGAGCAGTGGCTGCCCATAACTGGAGCCATCTGCCTTGTCCTGCCGTCACCACCGACACCCAGGGCCCTCACAGGGGGGAAGGGTACTTTTAGCACAGTCAGCAAGATAAAAACATCCATCTTCCTTTATTGCTTACGGGTTATGATGCAAAAAGCAAGCCAGGGAAGGGTTCAGGAGACCAGCGGTGCTGGGGCAGCCAGATGGGATCCTTTTACCTGGCTGTCAGCATGGGATGTGTTGCTGGGAAGCTGAAACCCCTAAATCTTAATATCTGTCTGCACTGCAAGTAGCTCTAATCGGTGTATAAAGTCAGGCTGTTTACATGTAGGAAGGTGAGGGATGCCCCCAGCTGTGTCAGGCTGCATCAGCATCACAGGTCACAGAAGATTGGAGATATTTTCCCATTAGAGCTTTTTCAAATATGTGAGTTTTATAATCTTTTTACTTCATCATTTTCCACCCAGTGGGGGAGAGATGATCCCTGTGCATAACTGTGCCTGTTGCCAGCCGTGCTGGGAGGGGCTGTGCAGAGACACAGGCTGGGGCTTGGTGGGGACAGCCAGAGTGCCTTCATCACCCTGGAGTGGCTTTTGATGTGTAAAATCACCGGCACTGGCTTTGATTTCCACCTCCCATGTTTGTGTGATCAGGATTGCAGTGACCAAAGAGATGCTGTTGTAATTAAGGTGAGGGTTGGATCCGCGGTGGCTGTGGTCATGCAGGTGGCCATCACGGTGGGAAAAGGCTCATCCCAGCCCAACAGTTTTGGGGCTCAGTTGGCCCCCCAATCCACCCAAGCCCGTATGAAAAATAACACAGAGTTTAGAGGTCTGCAGGCAGGTGAGGAGAAGACAGTGGTGACAGGGTGACCCTGTGGCCTTGGGCACGTGGCACTGAGACACGTGGCAGAAACAGTGGGGTTGGGGTGTCTGGCAGGTGCCCCCGGGATGCTGGTGGGGGACCAGCCTCCCAAAGGGGTTGTTTGAAGCTCTGTGGGGGTACATCAGGACAGCCTGTCCTTCAGCACATGGCTACCCAGTCCTCTGTCCTTTCAGATAGACATGAGTCACAACAGCAACACTCTGTACCAGTGTTCTTCAAAGGAACATTCAAAGCCATGGAAATATTATTTATTATCTGCAGCCTGTGCATAATGTGTCGCCTCTGACTGAGTGGCTGCTGTGGCCAGGGCCATCAGTCACCACAGGCACCTCTGAGGCTTCTTCCTGCTCACAGTCAGAGCTGGGAAGGAGGACTCCTAATGAGGGATGTTATTGCTCACAGGTGATGCTCAGCTAAGCCTGCTCCCCCCACCCACCAAGCCTCAGTGTGCAGGATTAGGGTTTCCCTGAAGCCCCCCAGCTTCAACCCCACTCACGGGAGCCTGGAGATGATCCTGAGCACATAAAATGCCTGTGCTTAAAGAAGTGCCCTCACTGCAGCCTGCTGGGTCACTGTAGCCCGTGGCTTCCCTCTCACTCCAGTACCTGGCCCCAAGCTGCCCCAAGTACAGAGGGGTCTGGAAAATGGGAAGATTCAGGTAAAACAAAATACTTTCCAAATAGTAATATTTCAGCCAGGGGCACATCAAAGCATAGTTTGTTTTGGATACAGTGGCCCAAACCCTTGTGAAATACTCCAAAGCTGGTGAGACCTTCTGGGGTTGTTTCCAGAGCCACCCCACACTGGGGAGACACGAGTTCTCATTACTGCAAGTGAGATGTGGGGTTTGAATCTCACTTTCCTCTGAACAAACTGGGTAGGACCTAGACAATAGTCCTCTCACCCTTCCATCCACATGCCAGGGACAGGTAGCGTGGGAACAGCAGCCAAAAGGGATGGAGCCATGCACGACTGTCCCAGGGCAAAGCCTGGAAGCAGCTGGGAGAGAGGGAGTGAGCAAAGGCAAACAAAACTGGAAGTACATACACAAACCATAGCCTGTACCTGCATTGCTGTTGCCTAAAACATTGCAAAAATCCTGCTCTTGTCCTGTCCAGAGCAGAGCCATGGGTGTGAGCAGTGGCCAGGGGTCCCAGTGTTCCCAGGAATGTACACTGCTGGAGGGATTCCTGGGTCCTCGGTGAAAAGGGGGGCTGGGACCCCCATCCTTGGCTCTTGCTCTCGTGCAGGAGCTGGTTATTGCTGTTTGTCCAGCCCTGGTGGTCTGGTACCTACATGAGTGGTGCTGTGTAATTTGGCATGGCTTGTAATACCTAAATAACAGTGTGTAAAGACGGGCAGATTTGTTATTCCTTAAATTAGCATTTGGGGCGAGGGAAGCGCTGGTAAAAGCAAGTTCTGTGTTGCATGGTTCAGCTCGTTTGCCAAAGGCAGGCACTGTCTCATTCAAATCTGTGTAGTCCGTGGGTTTGTTTGGTCTCTGCTCTGTTCTGGTTGTTTTCTGCAAAGCTGCTTTGGTTCTGGGTCGTGATTAACACTGGTTCTCACTGAAAGCAGAGTCATCTGGTAGCCACAGGAAAATGCCCTGGACTAGTCATAGCAGGTGAATTACTTATTTTGGTTAGTTTATTTTAATAATTAAAGATTTTGTGTGTGTGTCACATTTTGCAAATTGCCCAACACACTGTGATGGTGCAGGGCCCTTTTTTCCATCCTCTGCTGTTCCAAGGGTAATTTCTTCTGGCTCATACAGCCTGTGAGGTGCTCCTGAAGTGCTTCTGCAGGATTCCCGAGGTTTACACCTGAGGGCTGGTTGCCTGAGAATTGTGATATTATTGCTTCCTATGCTTTAATAGCCGTGCTCATGAACAGAAGGCTCCTTTTTGTTCTCTACCCCAGTTGCCGACAGCATCAATAATTGCTCAAGACACTTGTAGAGCTAATAGAAAGAGCCTGTCAACAAGAAAAGCTCATTGTAATACCAGTGCTTTAAAGAGACAGGGGGAAGCAGCAAAGCCAGCCAGGTATTAAATGTGTTGTTCCTGTAGTCACATAGATCTAGGGACAGAAGACATAAGCAGGGCTTAATTCTCTCCCAAATGGGTGCTCTATTTCACACCCCAGCACAGCTTCTGATTTATGGATTTCTTAACATCACGATGTTTTCATTGCTAAAAACTAAACGGGGAGATGCAGCTGAGTCCTGATCCAAAAGCTGCCGAGGCAAATTCCAGGGATGCAGCAGCTGTTAGTGGCCCTTGGACCAGTCCTAGCACGGAGCTCAGTGACAACAGTGTTTGAATTCCCAGTTTGCAAAGGACTGGAGAATTTCTGTCATCTCTGGAAAGGGATATCGAGCCACGCTGCAAGCAGATTGAAACAGGCAGCCTGTGTCCTGAGGTTATCTTGGAAGCCAAGCCAGCCTGTGTCCTGAGGTTATCTTGGAAGCCAAGCCATGCTAGCTGGTGGGGAGCCTGATGCTATAAGGGGGAGGAGGATCTGGGAGCTAATGAGTGGATGTGAGGTGTGCAGCTGAGCTGATTCATCGAGGTAAGATGTTGTTGGCTGCTGTAAGTGAGGAATCAGTTAAGCCACGCTGGAGGTTCAACTCTGAAGCCTGGGATGGTGGCTGAGAGAACACGGACCAAGTGAGTCTGGAGTCCATCCTGGAGAAGACGCTGTCCTAACAAAGGATCCAGTAAATGGGGCTAGCAAGGATTTGTTCTGGTGTACAGCAGTCTGCTCAGTTCACTGCCAGATGTGGTTTGTTTGATGTCTGAAGCCAAAGGAATAGGAGCTCATCTTGGTGAGACCAGGAGAGAATACAGGTTATAGATTAACGCTGTTGTGCTCTCAGTGTGTCACTGGCTTTGCCTGTTGCACCGTGAGAAACGTGCTGTTCATGTCCCGTGACATGGGCAGGCTCATTAAACAAAAGCAGGACCTCTCCCCTAGGCTGTGTATTCTCACTTTGGTAAAGAGCAGTTTGTACTTCTTTTAAAAGAATTCATCATTTTCTTGCTCATCTTGGTCTCAGTCCAGCTGGAAGATGGGAGTGCTTGGAACTTCTCTGCGGTCTGCTTGGGTGATGTCAATAGCCCTGTGTCAGATACTTGGGAGTCTTGAAGATTTTAATTAAAAGTCCAAACATTTGTGTGCTGACAGAGCCTCCCTGCTGTGTGTGGGGCAAGCATCATTACTCCAGGGTTTGAGAGGGCTCAGGGAGCCTCCCGGTGCTGGAATCCCCTTGGACATGAGCCACAGCAGCTGCCCTCCCTGCTGTATGGATGGGACATGGTGGAGGAATGTGGGGAGAGGAGGGTCAAGGCACGTTCAGTTCCCTCTGTCCGTGCAGCAGATGTTTCCTGAGGAGCACTGTCCAGCTGGCTCTGCTCACAGCAGCCCCCCAGCAGCCTTGCACTCAGCTGAGCCTTGTACAAAACCCTCTAGGAAATCACGAGTAGCCCCGTGTCCTGTGCCCAGAAAACCCTGAATTCGCAAAGTCTTGGCTCTGATTTTTCTTCATACAGAGAGGATGTGATTTCAGGGATGAGGCAACCTCTCGCTGTGATTTATTGCAATGTGCTGAGCAAGGAAACCTCTTCCCTGGCTACGTGTGGACGGCGGCTGGGTACATGGGGAGAGGAGTTCTGGGCTTGCAAACGCTGGAAGAACTGTATCTGGTGACACTTAGTTTAACCCTGTCACACCAGATCTGAGATCAGATTTGATCCAGTCATACCTGCTCAGAGCACTCCAGCAGATGATGCTGATGGAGAAGGGGGTTGCCAGAGGAAAGGGCTCCCAGTCTCTGGGCTCCAGACAGAACTGCCTGTCGTGGGGTTTTGTGGGAGCTGTGAACACTGTGGCTGTTTCAGGAGTGATAGCTGGCAGGTCTTGTGGATTCCAGTTGCTTCATCTCTCACACTGGAGCTGAGTTTTCCTCTACCCTGCTTAGCCGCTGTCCATCCTGCCTGGATTCATCGCTCAGGACCATACTCATTGTTCATGCTGCAGAAGTGGAGCCAAGGCAAGCCTGTGAATTAACCCACCAGGTCCCCCACTCCGTGATGGAGATGAAGCCGGGCACAAGGGTACCGACAGCACAGATGCCCCAAAGTGGGTTTGAAAGCACATCCAAACTCTGCTGCCGGTGTTTATGGCCATATGTTGCAATGGTATTTACTAATTGTGCTTCTCAATGGAACAGAGCACTGGGGTTGTTGAGTTCCCCCCCAGCCCAGTGATGTTATTGGCCTCTGGGCCCACCGGAGGACTAGAACTCGTTGCATTTTTATTTTTTCCATGCAAGGGGTGGCACTTTCCTTTGTAGTGAGCAGGGTTGGGGGGGATTCAGGAAGAGCTGAGCTCCCAAGGCTGCTGTTCAGCACAGGATCTGGCCAGTGGCATCTGTGACCAGGACATGGTGCTGTCGGGTGAGAGCTTCCCATACCCACCTCAAGGAGCCTCCAACTACACCTGCGAGGAAGGAGCAGGGTTATTTTTGTAAATCATGGTAGACAAGGAGTTATGTGGTTTAGAGCTATTTCTGTAGCAAAAGGGTGCTGATTTGGTCGTCTGCCCAACCTGCCGTTGCAGTTCAACAGACTATTACACACCAGGAATTTCTTCTCCTTCCTAGATAACTCACTGATGACAAAGGATTCTTCACCACAACAGGCAGCACAGTGCGAAACTAGGACTGATTTAAAACCACAAACCTGTTCTTGTGGAAACTGCTTTTTGATGGCCATGTGGAATTTCAATTACACACAGGTTTTTTTGCATCATTCGTTGACTTCGAGTGGAAATTTTCAGGATGTGCTGGAAAACAGCCAGTGATTGAAGGACTCCCTAAAGCCCTGGTGTATTAAATCTCCACCAAGAAAAATACACATTTGTGTTGAAAATGCAGAATAAACTGTATCTTGTTTATATATTTTGTCTCTTTTTCATACTCTGAAAAGAAACCTAAACCAGCTGTAGTAAACACTGTGCTGCACTGCATTGCTCTGCCGCCTTCTATGGGTGGGAATTGGTTCTTTGATCTTCAGTTCAAAGGGGTTGAAAAGGCTGTTTCTCTGGTCTGCAGAGAATTTCCTTCTGCTTCTACAGCACTGCTTGATTAACTCTGCATTTCTGGGAAGGCTCTGGGTATCCGTCCAGCCAAAGAGGTGCCTACACCTTGTGTAATACCTACTGCAGAGTGGGTGATGCTTGACTTCAGGTCAGCACAGCCCTCTTCTGTGCCCACCTTGCCCGGGAGGACATCATCCCCCAGCACCCAGGAGAGTGGTAACGTGAGCAGAGTCATGCAGACGAGCATTTGAGGCTGCCTGACCATGTCTGACAGGATGTGCCAGGTTGGCATCCAGTTGCTGGCTGGGCAGAGCTGTGCCAGGGCAGAGGTGCTCTCTCCACTGGATCTTTAATGACCCAGATATCCCACTCCTGGTGTCATCGGGTGGTCTCATCTGCCCCTTGCCAGGCGACTTGCTGTCTTCAGAACTTGTAGGTGGTGGCCTTTTGCAATGCCACTGCTGGTTAACCTAATGCAACATTTAAAGCAAGGGTAGGGAGAGGAAATCATTAGTGGCTGCATTAACTTCCACCCTGGATTCTGTTTGCTCAAATCAAAGGGCTGTTTGGATTCGAGCAGCTCCTCTGGTGTGAGCTGACGAAACCGGTCCCGCCATCAGCGGTGCCATCAACCAAAACCCCGGCTGCAATCCTCCGAACTGCGGTTTTTCCTCTTAACGAATTAATCAGCTGATTGCGTGCGTGCGGGTGATAGCTCATTAGAGGGGTGCGTGGCAACCTTTGGAAGGGAAGTGCTGGCTTTGTGGGGCCCGGAGGCTGCTCCGTCCCGGAGCGCGCTCCTCCGAGTGTTGCGGCACCGTATGTGTTGCTCTAATTAACGGGTGTTGTTCCTGGGGTCTTTTGATCTCAGGAAAATGACTGTAAAAATTGTAATACTGTAAACCTTCGATAACTTGGAAGAAAACCTCAAACAGCCCAAAGCAATTTCCTTTAATCTAGCTTGTGGTGTTGGTGATTATGTTTGTTTTTTTGTGTTTTTTTGTTATTATTTTAAAAGCTTCCACCCTATTTAATGGGAGCTGTAGAGATAAAGCGAAGTGTAATTTAGAAATTAGTTCTGGATGTTTGAGTTGTAGCTTTATTTTAGTAATCTGGGTCATTAATTTTGTTGAATAGCATGTTTGGATTTTCTTCCCCCTGCATGTGTGAAGCATAGCTGCACCCAGGCTATAATGGAACTTCCAGCAGGAAAAGGAGTTTTCAAAGCCCTCTCACCACTGGGTGACCCTACCAAAACAAAAGCTGTTTTTCTGTGGTTATCTGGCATGGAAGGCAGGAGATGAGCCACAGGACTATTAAGGGTGGGTTGTGCTCCTGCTGCAGCCAGGGGCATGGGGAGAGGTGAAAAGCCAAGGGCCAGGTTAAGGTCAGGGTAAGGGTTCAACCTCTCAGCTGTGACAAGACCCTTTTTAAAGGAATAAAACCAATCCTTGATCAATGAGAAAAGGTGCCATTTGGTAAAGTTTTTTGAGGAGTATTAATGAAAGGGGTCTTTTGAGTGGGAAAAAAAAGGTGCCTCTGCTAGAGCCTTGGACTGGCCTAAAAAATTTGGAAATTAGGACATACCAGCATCCTCTCAGTGTGTGCTGCACATCCAAAGAGTCTCTGGAGGTGTGTTGGTCTCTCGCTGCAAAGAGGCATCTGGAGCACCACTGGTGGCCGTGGCACGGGCCAGGAGAGCTGCCCATGGGTGGCACCACTGGCAGAGCACCCTGGGTGTTCTTTGCACCCCTGCCAACAGGGGCCTGGATTTAAACCCAGTTTCTTCCTCTGGCATGGATGGGATGGGATGGAGCCTGTCTGGGAGCCTGGCGTGCTGGCAGAGCCCCTTCTCTCTGCTTGGCAACAGTCTGGGTGCACTGAGGATGAGGATCTCCATCCCTGAGCAAAGGGACAGTTACAGCCTCTGCAGGATTCAGGCTGGTTTTCCCCTGTGTGTTTATGCAACATCAAGAGAAAAAGAAAAACAACCTGATTTTTTGGGAGCTAAGCTTTAAAAACATGGTCATTTTAATGCTACAAGAGCAGGCAGAAGTGTGGAGCTGGCTTGGGTAGAATTTTTCTGCTTATCCTGATTTCTGTTTTGCTGTTTATCCTGTTTATCCCCTCCTTGTTATCCTGAACTAGTTTGTCTTCTTGTAAATGCCAACCTACGACCCTTAAAAAGAAATCATCAGGAAGAAAACTTGCTGACTGAGTCTTTTCTTTGCCTGTGGCAGTTGAATAAGCCCATCAGCTTATATAATATTAATATTTGTAAAAGCAAACCTACAGAGCTCATAAATCTTCCATAAAAGAGGGACAATGTCTACGTCTATTTTAAAATGAAGCAGGTAAGTAGGTTCTAGGACAAAAGGGTATTGATACAAAGGAAGCGGAGAGATGAAAGAAATGAAATTGCCATTTTAATCTGAAAATTGTCTCTGAATAAGTAATACCAGAGGTCTCAGTGCTGCTGGAGCCAGTGTTTTGCTCTGGGTCATCACTTGGCCCTGGAAAGCCCCAGTCTCTAGCTCCTCCCTGGTATTCCATTCAAGTGGGTTAAGGAGTGAAAAAAAAGTCCAGAATTGAAGCAGGGTTTGTTCGCAGAAGAGAGGACTGCATTACCATTTTATTTAACTGTGTGTTTCTCCAAAGGGAAAGAACAAAATTGCAAAAAATCTGCAGGTTTGGATTCTGTTGAACACTTTTTAAGGCAAGAAAACAGGCTCTTCCCCATTGCGTGTGGGAACCCAGATGAGAAAAATACAGTAATACAGTCTAATTTTAGCCAACCAAGTGAGCAGTCTGTCTCTAAACACACACACGGAGCAGCTCCGTGGAGGAGTGACACTGTGTCACCATGAACACGGTCTCTTTTTAAAGGAAAACTGTGCTTTGGAGCAGTTGCCATAAGACTTTGTTAGTGTTTTATCGAGTACCGCCCGTGGTGGGATGGGAAGGGTAAAATCAAACCATCTGAAGATTGTAGAGGCAAGGAAAAATTCTTCTTTTTTTAAATTTTTTTTTTCCTTTTCCACTTTTCTTCCTTTCTTGAGCTGTGATGTCTGTGATGGCTGGTCCCATAGGGCTGCAGGGGATGGGGCATGGGCAGCACCCAGGGTGCCCCATCCCTGCTCCCGAGAGCTGAACGTGCTGCAATGACTTTTGCCCACTGCCAAGGACACAGCACAAGTCCCACCACCCACAGCGGGGTAGGGGGGACCTCAGACCCCACGAAGGGACAGTGTTTTGTCCGTAAACATCCTGGCTGTGGTTTGCAGGGGCATGTGGTGCTGCCCAGCACCGAGCAGCGCGAGGGCTCTTGCTGGCAGCTGTTTGTCCGGCGTGATGGAGGGCATGGGCAGAGGGTGAGTGGTTTGGGGCAGTTCTGCCAGGCACGCAGCTCTTCCTTTTTGCTTTTTTATTTCTCTTTTTTGTTTGTTTTTCCTGGATCTGAACCAATGGGAAACCTTTCATTCTGTATTGTTCAGAACAATGGAACTGGGTCAGAAGACTCGTTGTGGGCTTGTCTCGGTCTGACCAGCTCCCAGCCCCATCTTTGCTGTCTCCACTGCAGAAGTCCACCATGTAGGTCCACTTTGGGCCATGACTGTGGAATGGGTTGTCCGGATCCAGCCCAGCAGCCCCCTGTGATCAGGGCAAAGCAGAGGTGGGCATGGACTGCTCCAAAGGGTTCCCAGTGGGAAAAGACAGAACCAGTAGACGGGAGCCCAGGAAATACCATGACATCCATTTTATAGATGAGGAACACAATGAGGTGATTCCCACCAAAAATGAGCTGGGATCCTGTGAGCCCCACACCAAGGGTACATGCCCTACTGCAGCCACGCTCCTTCCCAGCTCCTCTTGGAGCTGGAAGACGGTCAGACTGTAGCTTAATCTGACTTTTCTGATGAAGCAATTCTTTTACTTTTTGGGATAGAGAGTTGTTGAAGCTGGATCTCCTCATGGGATTAGGTCAATTCATTGAGCGCAGCACACTTATAAGGAAAAGTTTTTATCATGCCAGCTCAGGCAAGAAATATGTTCATAGAATTTTAGTATTCAGCCGAAATCACTGTTTCATTTAAACGTTTTAAGCTAATGAGAGTTGGGAAATAAAAAAAAAAGCTTTTTTATTAAAAAGGTGGAAATTAGAAGGGAACGTGTTGAAGTTATCTCAGTGGAAAATGTTTTCATATTTTTCATTTATGGAAGTTTATAAGTTTAGCTCTTGCATTATTAGGGACAAGAAAATATCTGAGAAGCTTTCACAGGGCACACAGATAATTAGTCAGACAATTCCTGCTGGTGTTTCTCATTTCCAAGTCAGCTGCGTTTTCCCTCCTGAAATTTTCTGCCACAGCAAAGGTAGAATTGTGAGAGTTCGGTGTTAAAGATCAGCTTTGCTTACAGGGAGAGAGGAAACCAAGCAAAACCCCTACATGGGAAAAGAGGAATGAGAGCAATTTCACAGAGGTCTGTAAAATTATGGAGAACCTGGGTAAGGCAGGATAAACATGATGGTCTAGATGAAAAATCACATGCAGGGAAATCGAGGCTTGCAGGGTAGATCAGGCAAAGGACTTGTGCTATCTGCCTGTTCATTGCCCCTGCTCTGTAGGGAGCCCCCCGTTTGCTCTGGGGGGTCCACCTGTGTTTGTGCTTTCTCTGTGCCTTTGGGTTCAGAAGCAGAGAAGTCTCACAGAGCCTTTGCAGGGTGTTCCCTGTGCTGTTGCTCTCCCCAGCCTTTTGCTGCCGCCTCCATCTCCAGGAGGGCCCGAGGAGAGCCCAGTTGTGCATATCTCTGGGGTGACAGTGTCTCCAGTGCCATTAGAGGATAAATGACACTGTCTCCATGGCCAGGGAAGAAACCAAATTAAACTCCACCATCCTCAGCAATTGATGGGCCGGCTGCCGACCTCTGTGTCACAGCCAATTTCTCATGAAGAATCAAGGGTGAATTGCATCTCTAACTTCTGTCACAAATGTTTTTGCTATGCAAAGGGACAAATAGTATCAGGGAGAAGAGGAGAGAGCGCTGGCCTGGCCTCCAGCCCGATGGCAAGGAAGGCTGTGATGATGCTGAGATGTTCCCACGGAGGTGGTGGCTGATGGAGTTGCATTGAACAACAAGACATGGCCGGATAAGCTGTTTCCTGGGCACACCGTCCCACTCAAATAAGGCAACTGTGAAGGAGGGTGAGGAGGAAAGGGAGCTGCTGGTGAGAAACCTGGCCCAGCAGACTGTGCTCCCCAATGGGGAGCCACACCGAGCATGGGGAGATCTGTCGTAAAGCTCTGTGAGTGTGGGTCTGTGTATTTGGGCTTGCCAGGGAGTGGCTGGGCATGCTGTGGCATTCAGGGTGGCCCCTGCAGGTGACACCGAGGTATGAGACATTCAGAGTGTAGTGATAAAACAGGTACTGACTTCTGATGCTAATCTGACCACAATACATTTGTGGTGCATTGACTGCGGGGGAAGTCTGGATCAATATCAGTCTTCAAGAGTCTCAACAGATCAATGTTTGATCCAGATAAAGAAAATAGAGGGCAGGTGTTTATGGCATTCCCTGCGTGCGATATTATTATTCCTTGGTCATCCTTCTGCTGAGGGAGGGGAGGGTGTGAGAAGGAAGTTAAGAAGGGATTTAGAAAGATAATTCATGAAACATTTAAAAAGCAGTTGGAAGAAAAGTCTGGCTTTTTTTAACATCAGTTTTAGGCTGAAAAGAGGAAGAGAAAAATCTTCATAAAAATATACTGTCCTTTGAGAGACAAATTCCTATCAAATAGTGGGTTTGGGTTTAATGAGGTGCCCGTGGCAGGGGGATCACTGGCACGTGGCTGTGCTTGCCTAAGCTTTGGGCAAGAGGGATGCACAGGCACCCCACGGGTCCCCACTGCTTTCTGGTGGTAGAGAAGCCCACACCTGGCTCTAAATACTTTAGTGCAACTGGCAGGGAGATGGTTAAACCAGAGAATGTGGAAATGCTGGAGAGGGGGGGCTCAGTTTTGTGTCAGTGCTCGGGTCCTGGATG
Source organism: Grallaria varia (assembly GCA_013396735.1). NCBI lineage: Eukaryota > Metazoa > Chordata > Aves > Passeriformes > Formicariidae > Grallaria > Grallaria varia. Next base: position 120,311 of record VWZG01011743.1, on the reverse strand, counting down.
ACTGTGTGGCTCAGAGGGGCTCAGAGTTGGGTTTATTTCCCAACAAAATCCTGGTGTTGTGAAGTTTGAAGCAGAACAAGCCGTAGAATCATTGAAGTTGGAAAAGACCCTTAAGATCAAGTCCAGCCATTACACTAATGTCCTCAGAACATCAGGAAGCATTGAAGGGACTTGGTCTGCGGGGATGTCCTTGTCCCTGTGTCCCAGCTCATCTCCACCAGGTGAAGGGGCTCCCTGCCAACCTGTTGGTACCCTTAATGCCCTGCAATGCCAGCGAGCAGGTGCTGGCGTGGGGACATGGGGGGACTCGCAAAGGATGCTTGGCCATGGAGGTGTTTCCTGTGCCAGCAGGGAGAAGGAAAGGTCCCCTCCTCTCCCCCAGTGAGGGAAGCTGTGATCTCCCTGTAACACCCACAGGGGAGAGCAGAAAGTTTGAAGCCCAGCACACACAGTCAGAGGTGCAACTGAGGCGAAGCTGGGCAGAACCTGGCAAAACCCAGCTCTGCAAACCCTCGGGCAGAGGTCAGAGAGGTTCCTCCATCAGAGCCAGGAATCCTTCTACCCACGGGCTCCCTCAGGAAGTCCCGAGGGAGTTGGCATTGCCTGGCCCCTGTGACGTGCCATTTTCGTGCTCTTGTTGTGCTCAGCCCTGCAACAGGTTCCAGTAAGAGCTGCCGGTGCCCGTGGGGAGGACCAGAGGTGTCTGTGTGACCCTCGGCTGGGGCTGCGCTGCCACCGCTCTAAAGAACAGTCTGCAGTCGGGTGGGAACATTAAGATGTCACCCTTGGAATGTGTGAAGGTCACGGATCCCATTACTGGAGGGTTGTGTACAGATCCATCCTGGCACATTCATTCATTAGCATAGACCACATGGTTCTGGGAAGCTGGGAATAAACATGTAAATGTGTAAGTATTTCCAAGCCGAACAGAGAGAACCTTCAGAGCATCTTTTCCTTTTCTCACTCCCCCTTCTCTTTGTTTCACAGGACTGGCTGACAAAGTTTGGGTATCTGCCTCCTCCAGACCCTGTCACGGGCAAGCTGCAGACGCAGGAGGAGCTCACCAAGGCCATCACTGCCATGCAGAGGTTCGGGGGGCTCAAGGCGACGGGGGTCCTAGGTCAGTGGCTCAAGGTCCCTCCTTTCTCTGGTGCCAAGGGAGGCAGGGATGGCTCCTTGAAGGTCCGTGGAGGAGAAGGGACTTGGCAGCGTGTTGTGGAGCAGCAGCATCTCCAGGAAAAGCTCACGCGGGTGTAACATACGGCCCAGTTTGCAGCTCTAGGAGTAATTACATGGCTCAGGTGCTCTGTTGCCTTGTGCTTTCAAGAACCTGAGGCAAGCAATTATTTCCACAGACCCACAGACCCTTGGGGTTCCCAGTGTGCTTAAAATAGCTCTTGGTGTGTTAAAAAAAAAAAAAAAAGCATAAAAAAGACACGGGAAAAAAAGAAAGAAGAGAGAAAGTTGTCCTGTTCAAAGCCTTACTTGCAGCATCGAACTGGGTTGAGCAAAAATCCTGATTAAGCTTCCCAATGTGTATATGTAGATATTTTGGGTTCTTTGCTGCTGGGGCACAGGCAGGAAAAGGAGGAAGATGGTGTTGCATCGCCCCAGCTCTGCTTGTTCTTGCCCAGGAGCCAGGGGGTGCCTGTGCAGCTGGCAGGGCTCTTTGGGGCTCTTCTTGGCTCTCAAGGAGCCACAGAGGCCGTGGATGCTCCCCAGTCACCCCCAGCCAGCCCAGAGCCCATCACCTGCCCCAGCAGCTCCACTGCCCAGCAGGAACAGGGCGATGAGTGGCTTCCGTGGGGCCACCACATCTGGCTGGGAGGGAGCAGCCCAAGGCCGGCACATCTGGCTGGGAGGGAGCAGCCCAAGGCCGCCACATCTGGCTGGGAGGGAGCAGCCCAAGGCCGGCACATCTGGCTGGGAGGGAGCAGCCCTAGGCCGGCACATCTGGCTGGGAGGGAGCAGCCCAAGGCCGGCACATCTGGCTGGGAGGGAGCAGCCCAAGGCCGGCACATCTGGCTGGGAGGGAGCAGCCCGAGGCCAGGCTGAAGCAGCAGGAATTAGTTCCCCAGTGTGGCCGGGATCATTCCACTCAATGTCTTCATTGAGGGAAGGAGAAAGGCAGCATTATCCGGGCCCACGGAAGGGAGCCTCTCTACTCTCCTCCCCTCTCTGACACACAGCCCTGACCTCCTGCCATGGGGCCAGCTTGTTTCCGCTGCTCAGGACGGGATTAAGGAGAAGCTGCTAATTAACAGGCAGGTCTCCATCCATCCATCCATCCATCCATCCCAACAGCCCAGCAGCCCTCCGCCAGCCCCCCAGAGCAGCGGTTACATCCCATCATTGGGACTTTGCAATCTTAATTGACCACATGCAATTATTTCTGTTCCACCTCATCAGAAGCTGCAGGAGGCCCAGGAACAAGGATGGCCTTTTGAGTGCATTTACATTTGCATTTTTGGAGAGGTTGTTTGAAACAGGCTGGAGGGCAGCTGCCCTGGGCAGGTCACAGCCGTGGGTTTGTGCATGAAAACAGAGTTTAAGAGATAAAGTCGGCAGGAAAATGGGTGAATGAAACAACATGTCTGTGTTTCGGCTTTTGAGATTAGACTCTTCAAGCTTTCATTCATTTTTAAAAATAAATAAGAAGGAATATGAACATTCTCCAAATGAGCTCCTAGCTGAACAGAGAAGGAGTTTATTTAGATGTGAATGTTTCTCCTTGTCAGAGGAGTAATGGGAAATTCAGCAAGAGAGAGCAAAACAGAGTAATTAAAAAAAATAAGTTTCAAAACATATATCAAAGCTGGCCACAAGTGGTTTTCCACACAAGTTTCTGAGAGCTGTTAACGTGTTAAGCAACAGGTGAACTGCTGCATTTTCACCTGAAATCAATAAAACCCCCTACTGACACCAATAGCAGAGCTGGTGCCTGATCCCCAGCTGAGGGCTGGCATCTCCCCTTCCCTCCATCAGCCCCAGCTCAGTGTTACTTTGAAGAGATGGGCTTCCAGCAGGAATGGTTGCCAGTGGTGGGATCTCGTGGGCTCAGTGACCCACGGGTGTCACCATGGGTGATGCTGGGGCTGGTGCTGTGCCCCAACACGCTCCAGTGTTTGGACTTTGGCTCCTCTGCTTCATTCTTAGCACTTCACTTCTCATCTCTTTGCCCCCACTGGGGTTTCTTAGCCCACCATTCCCATGATTTCTCCTTTTTTCCCTAACCCCAGATGAAGCCACGCTGGAGCTGATGAAGACCCCTCGCTGCTCTCTGCCCGACCTCGCCATCGCCGAGACCAGGAGGAAGCGATTCGCGCAGGCTGTCACCAAGTGGAGCAAAAGGAACTTGTCCTGGAGGTAGGAATTCATCCACCCCTGCTGGAATCTTGCAGCAAAGGACCAACTCCAGGCAGACCTGTGCCAAATAGGGCTTTAAGATGAGTTTCGGGATGATGGTCAAAACGTGTCCCTCCATGCTCCCAGGACCCCACAAGCTATTATTTGAACTCTTCTCCTGACAATCCCAGTACTGACTTCTTGGACCCTCTCAGCAATGGCCAGGGATGGTGCAGACTTGACCAGTGGATTAGCTGGGAGCTTTTTGCTGGGTTGCAATGGCTGTTAGAGCATCTCTTTTTTTGAGTTCATTGGGACTTTGTGCTTTTTCAAGCAGCTGCCCGAGGTGGGGTCTCCATTAGGAGCATGTTCTACATAATAGAGTCACTTTTTTCTCCTAATCTTTGCCACAGGAGAGTATTTCTCCTTCCATGTCAGGAAGTGACACGTGGGTTACTCCAAACCTATGACACCTGGAAGTTCAGGTCCAACTTTCAGAAATGCTGCAGGTCAGGGTTTCCCTGCCCCACCAAGCTTTGTTCTTCTTGGGACTCATTTTTCCTTCCTCAAAGACCATGTGCTGCAGTGATTGTTCCTCTAAGAAGGCTGAGCACCATGAGGTGCTTGTAGTGTCCTGGAAACACATGTGGATGCTACGGAGAGTTCTCTTTGTTAATAATAAGGTTCTCTTTGATCCTGACATAGCCCCTAGAGCGAGTTCTCTTCCCACTGCAGAAGCAAATCTCATCTTGGCTGTCACTGCTGACACATGTTGAAACTGTGGCATTACCAGGGATTTGGTCCAGGTTCCAGCAGATCCCTTTGAGACCTTATTTTGAGAAAAGATAAACATAATTCAACTTCAGTAAGAAGCAGTTTTGGCTTAGAGATGGATTCATGTAATGAAGTGACCGATGTTATAAAAACTCAGCCTGTTCTCCCTGTTGCCCAGCCCTGTCTCGATGGGTAAGAGGAATAAAGTTCACATTTCAGAGAGGAGAAAATCCTTTGGGTGAAAAAAATAAAAGCTGCCCTGATGTTCTGTGAGCTGCCAGAGCCAGTGCAGGGGCATGGCCTGACTCCAGCAGCTCCTGACAAACCTGAGTGCAGGGCAGCAGGGTCAGGGCACTGGCACTGCAGGTACCACCAGGATTCCAGCCATGCTGGCACAGTATCCACAGTGCCAGGCTGGAGGTGAAATGGGGTCAGGCTGTTCTGGTGGATGCAGCCCTGGGATACCCCTGACCTCCCACCCCCTTGGAAATTGTGGTGCCGCAGCAAAGACTGCCATAAAAAGGGCTTTAGGTCTGAGACAATATTATATGTAAGACATAAAAAAAAATCCATTTCCTGACAAAGTCATATCTGTTTTTCATTCTTTGGACCTTTCCAAGATCTTGGCTTTTTTCCAGGGAAGGATTGTGTTTTATAACTGTAGGTTGTATAAGCCAACAGAAGGCTGTGGCATTACAGAAACTCCAACAGAGTATTTACATCCAGCACTTGAGATTAAACTGGCTTTTTGGAAACTGCCATGAAAAATGGCCAGTGGAGACATAAAGTTTTACACGCTTATCTTTTACACATTGATTGAAGATTTTAGCAGAGGAAAACAAAACTAAATATTACTATGCCAAGGATTTAAAAGTTGAAATAAAACCTGAACAATTGCAAGGCTGGAATAAATAGGTAAACAAAGCTATATGGAAGGAGGGTCGCAGGACAGGCACCTGCACTGATGGAGAGGCAGCACTTGGCAAAAAAAAAAAAAAAAAAAAGAAATTATAGGCATGAAGGTTGCTCAGGTTTCATCTTTCTACACTTGAGTGCAGCCAGTCTGGGGGCCTGGAGGGCTCGGGGAGCAGAGCAGTGCAGGCTGCATCCTGCAGAGCTCACGGTACAGCCTCAGAGCACCCACGTAAAGCATCAGACACAGACAGTTTTCTGTGCCTCATCTCCGTGGAAAGTTCCCAGGATATTACAGCATATAAATCTTCTTTTCACGGGATTGTTTTTATTATTCCTTTATTTTTCCTGCGCTATCCCCAGGTGCTGCTCAGCAGCTGGTGAGGGAGTGGTGTGCTGTGGATGCCCTCTGCTGGCATCTGCACCGGAGCCGCCCTCAGCCTCTTCCTCCCGGCCTTTGCAGCCTGGTTTTGCTTTTGCTGATTTTGCATCCTTGCTCCTGGCTATGCCCTGCAGAAGGGGAGTTCACAGCCGGCATCTCCATCTCTTCCCAGCGCACTGCTGGGAAGTGCAGCAGCAGGGCTGTGCCCCTTCTCTCTGCATGCTCTGAGCTTCCTGGGGTGGGAGAAGCCATAAAAGCCAAGCTTTCTAAATTTCCCAGCATTTTTCTTGCTGAAATCTCAGCCCAGCGCTGAACTGAGCTGACTTTCATGTGCTTTTTCTTAAGGATGAGTCCCTTGTGCCTCTTCATCAGAGCTGCAGGCTTTGAAACCGGGATGCTCAGGCCATAGGATGCTCAGGCTGTGGGGTGCTCAGGCTGTGGGGTGCTCAGGCCATGGGATGCTCAGCCCATAGGGTGCTCAGGCCGTGGGATGCTCAGGCCATGGGGTGCTCTGGCCATGGGGTGCTCAGGCCATGGGGTGCTCTGGCCATGGGGTGCTCAGGCCATGGGGTGCTCAGGCCATGGGGTGCTCAGGCCATGGGATGCTCAGCCCATAGGGTGCTCAGGCCGTGGGATGCTCTGGCCATAGGATGCTCAGGCCATGGGGTGCTCAGCCTATGGGGTGCTGTGGCCATAGGATGCTCAGGCTGTGGGGTGCTCAGCCTATGGGGTGCTGTGGCCATAGGATGCTCAGGCTGTGGGATGCTCTGGCCATAGGATGCTCAGGCTGTGGGGTGCTCAGCCTATGGGGTGCTGTGGCCATAGGATGCTCAGGCTGTGGGATGCTCAGCCCATGGGGTGCTGTGGCCATAGGATGCTCAGGCTGTGGGATGCTCAGCCCATGGGGTGCTGGAGCTGGAGCAGACGCTGCTGGCAGAGGAGCAGCAATGCCTGCCAGTCAGTGCCCATCACCTCTCTGGGAGTCCTGAGCCCACCCGAGGGGGATGTGCCACTGCTGAGCCCAGGGGTGGATTTCCTCAGGCGTGGAGGGGCAGCAGCCAGGCAGGTACCGCTGGGTAAGGGTGTGCAGCCCCCAGTGCTGGGGCGAGGAGCTGATCCTCCTGCTTCCCTCCTGTACTCAGTGGCATCCCACCATGGGGACCTCCCAGCCCAAGCCCAGCTGGTCACAGACTGCCTTGTCCCCTCTGTCTGGGCGTGACAGATGCCCAAGGCAGGCATCTTCAACTGTGCCCTCTTCCCTCCCCCTGGAGAAAAATCAGCGTGGGTTTATCAGGCAGTCCTTAGCCTGCTGTGTTGGGTAGTTCTCAGCATTTATTTTATTTGTCTGTGGTTTCAGGGCTGGGAAGGTGAAGGAGTGTTTTCATTAACCACCTATTGATTTCTCATCCATCCCTGCTACTCTTCCACTTTTGTCTTTGGGAGGACAAAACCCAAAAAGGAACCCAGAAACTGAATTAAATATTGGTGTGGTTGCTCCTCAATAGCAAACAGAGGCAAATTAGCTCTCTCTGGTCTCTACTTATTAAGGGATCCTGGACACATAGTCTCTTTGGGGTGGGAGAAGCAAAGGAGGGGACTCAGGGGACATGTGAAGGACTGGCAGCACTGGGTGAAAGTCAGCACTCATTTGTCTTCATGGCAGTGCTGCTGTGGAGTGGAGATGTTCTCCTTGGCATCCAGTTGTGCCACTCACCACCCCATCCTGCTCAGCAGCCACTGGTTCCAGCATGGTGACTCCTGCAGCCCCATCCTCCGTGGGCACAGACGCTCCTCGGGATGTCCCGTGGTGGGATTTGCAGAGGGATGTGACTGTCCCTGAGGCTCGAGGCAGTGTTGGTGGGGTGGCTGGAGGGGACTGAGCAGCCCAGTGTTTGTCACCTCCCTGCTGGCTTGACAGAGCAGAGAGATTTCTCTCCAGTTGCATCAGAGTTTTGCCCAAGGTTGGAGCTCTGTAAGGGGAGTCTCAGGAGGGATTAACATCCAAGGAGGAGTGCTGCTCTCCGCTGGGGACTTAAGCACCATTTACTACAAATAATAATAATAATAATCAAGGTAGGAGGAAGGTTATTTATCTGCATGACGTTAGAAATGTGCCTCCTTTTCAGTGGAACTGGGTAATGCAATGCCAGCAAAAGTCCTATCAACATAATAGTCTTTTCCTAATCTCATTGAAAACAATTAGCAGAGCTCCAGCAATCAAATCAGATGCTGAATTGAAAAACCCTGATGGGATTCTCCTGAAAAATGAGGGTGATAATGAATAAAGGATAGGGGACTTTTCACTTACACCTGCAGCATATTAATAAAATGTGGGTCAGCTCAGAGATGCAGGACCTTTTATAAGAAGCAAAGTAAGTATTGATACTGTTTCTACCTTAATCTAATGTTTCTGGAGTCAGAGCTTGGGATGAATATTAATAATGTTTGTCTCTTTAGACAGGGCTTTTTATCCCCCATCCTTGTATAAGAGAGGTCTGATTTATTACCCTCATTCTACAGCTGGAAAGAGAAGGAAAACAAAGGAAAACAGCACACGTGGCTTGAGACAGAAAGAGCAGATAATGTCCCTGAATGTGAGTCCGTGCCTTGGCACCATGATCTTGGAGAAAGGTCATAATTCCTGGGCTAAACATGGTGTATTTTACACATGTAATGATTTATTCAGCAGAAATTAAAGCAGCCAAGGGTTTACTTAAGCTCAGAGGAGTGTTGTGGAAGATGAAGACACCTAGTTAAAGGTTATCTGGAAACCAGGTGACCTTTTTGTACTGTAGAGGATTACATCTAGCCAGTCTCTTCTATAAATTAAAAATTGCTTGAAAATTGTATTTTCTAATTCCATGCTCATACTGGTTGTACCTCTGTGCTGTCCTCTTTACAAAGGTGTTTTCTTTGAAGTCCTGTGATTAGCTGATGTTACATGTATGTTAACTCATTTAGATTACTTAATAAGGTCATTCTTTGCCCAGAGAGTTTAGGGATAGGCAAAGGCAAAGATATGAATGATTTTTGCTCTTCATGGCTGTGATGTGTTTTGCCTGATTCACCCATCCTGTTCCCAGTCTCTCTCGGATGGGCTTCCCAGGCTCTTCAGAGAAACTGTTAGTGAGATTTCTGCTTGTTGCCATAAGTCCCTTTTTATTCTGTCCTAGATTTAAACCTGAGTAGTTTTTCCCAGGCCAGGAGGTGGTACCCACCTTGGGCCTGCCTGTCTCTGAGGGCATGGGATATATGCAAATATTTGTGAAAGCAAGAGCTCCCAACCTCAGCCAGCGAGTCATTCCTACCCCCTTCCTCTGATCCGTGGTGTCTGCCAGCACCCAAATCACTGCTTGTAGGAAGATCTTGAGTGATGTGACATCCCTTTCTGACGCCTGTAATTACCTCTCGGAGTTCAGTCGGGTCATTACTGCACGTTGGTGCTGGGGAGTGGTGTCCTACCCAGCAGTGCTCTCCCGGCTGTAGTAAGCAGGAGGACAAGGGAGGTGATCATAATTGTTGCTTCAGCCTTCAAAAATCTGTCAAGCCACAAATATTTCATGAACACTTTGGTTGGTGTGCTGGTGCACAAGAAATAAAGTATCTGTTATTACTGGGGTAGAGCTGGCCAGAGATTTTTCCAGCAGAAGTGGTTTTGTCAATAATTACTCAGTCAACAGTACATTTGCTTGGAAAGTGTGTATATTTTGTCAAAATTGTCAATGAAAGATTATCTAAACACGCTCCTTTGGAAGGCAAGGTGCCTTGTTTCATCTTTGTCTTTTCATCTCCTCTATTAAATCAACAATATTGGGGATTCTTTTTCAAAGTTGGCTTATACAGGGAACATTGACTCTTTTCCATTCCAGCTCAGTCCAGAAGGGAGGGTGGAATTGTGCAGCCGAAGGACGAATTCCAGCACAGGGGTTGGCCCACCTGGCTTCTCTTCCAGGACGAGGCAGAGCTGAGGACCACGGGCTGCAGTGCTGCTACAGAGGGACAGGAATAGCCCTGTGATGAATGCAGCAGTGTTGTAAGCCCTCGCTCTTCAATACTTTTTCTACCGAGAAGCAAGTCAAGAGCTTCTCGACTACAGTTCTCCATCAGATCTCCCATATCCTTTGGGCAGCACGCTTGAGGCATCTTGTATTTACATAAAATGCATCCTTTCATCTTCCTCCTGATTATGGATTGCAGTCTGTGAGGTTGCTGGCAGTGCACTGGTTTCAGAGGATATTTTATAACTCCAGCAGACATGCTGGGAAATATATGGAGGCAGCAAATCCCCACTGGATTTCTGTGCATGTGTTATAAGAATGAGCAATGACCTGTGGTTTGTTGCAAGAAAACTGATGGGCCTGTGTGTGATGCAAAGGCTTCAGATGTCAATAGTCTTTATACATCTGGGTTGCACTTGGAATGAGTAAGTAGTGAGAAAATAATTATCAATAGGTCTGAAAAGGAGCTTGGAAAAAAATAATACTGGGCAAGCTCTGGAAAGGGAGTCATGCCAAGGCTGGACAAGGGTGGTAGTCTTGGGCATGACCAAGGGTTTGTGCATGAAGTGTGGCTCTGAGGCTGACTGCCACCTGGTACAGCAGGATGGGGACGTGTCAGGGTTCAGGTCTTGGCTGTGCTTCACACACATGGAGTGTTTCACACTCTGGTGGGCAAGACTGGCTTGGTGTTTCCAGAAGATTCAAACTCAGTCTCTGAAATCCTCATTGCTCTGGAGCTTGTGAGATTCAGAGACTTAAGAACACACCTGAAAAGGGTGTTAGAGCACTTTGAAGGAGTACTAAGAGCTCTGAAGGCCTCACTGAGGCAATGCACCAGCCACCTGCAGAGCCAGTTCTGGTGGTCCTCGGAGATGTTTGGTGCTACTGACCTACCCTCTCTTTTCTCCTCTTTATTTCAGAGTTCGCACCTTCCCAAAAGAGTCCCACCTGGGCCACGACACCGTCCGAGCCCTGATGTACTATGCCCTGAAGGTCTGGAGTGACATTACCCCACTGAATTTCCACGAAGTGGCAGGAAACAATGCTGACATCCAGATAGACTTCTCCAAGGCAGATCACAATGATGGCTATCCCTTTGACGGGCCTGGTGGGACGGTGGCACATGCTTTCTTCCCTGGAGACCACCACACGGCAGGAGACACTCACTTTGACGATGACGAGTATTGGACCTTCCGATCATCAGGTGGGGCGGGGTGGCAGAGCTGCAGGTTGGGTGTGTGGCTGCTGGAGCTCTTGGGATGGGCACTGCCTTCTCTGACTGTGATCTCTTTTGGGTGGCTTTGCTGCCACATGTCCCAGTTCCCTATTTTTAAAGTGTATTATTATACGGTGACCTGCCTGGCAAGGGCTCTGTGTTCTGCAGGTAAAAAGCCCCCTGTGAACACCAGGTTCTTCCTGCCGTCTTAAATCCATTGCCTGACATCAGGATGGTTACAAGTCACAGTTTTATTCTTTTTTGTCTTTTATTTCATCTCCTCTGGCTAGAGCAGAGTTCTAATAAGCAGAGGGACTTCCAGAAGTGAGCGTTCCTCAGCTGCAAAACCATCTGTGGGGATCAGGTCCCCAACCTTTGTGTCGGGCACATTTTGAGAGAGTGTATTCTCTGCAGTCACCAGCTGCTCATTTACTTGTCACGCCACCTCCTCCGCCAGCCTCCCAGTGGGATCCTGCTGCCTCAGCTTAATGACTTTGTTTAGACCTAATCGTCTTCTCTGAGAGCAGCTAATACCTTCTTCCTCCCCACCCCTCTCTACTTGTGCGTTACAGTTGACCTCTGCCCGTCCCCCCGAGTCTTCGTGAGCAGGAGGGTTCACCAGACGTGCTGGAGGAGGTCTCGAGGTGAAGGCTGAAGGTCTGGGCAGGCTAATCCTTCAGGATTACACCTGCTGCTCAGTTCATACTGCTGTGCGTGTGGTTTAGTGGCTCCTGTGGGGAAGGAAAAGAGCAGCAGCTGTGCCCTGCACACCTACAGGGCAGGGACAAGTGCAGCAGTCAGTAGCTCGCCACAGTGGATGCGTTAGTGATGGAGTCAGGATTGGTGGCCCTTTTGTAGCTGATGGTTGGGAAGACTCGTTGAAAGAAACTCATGTGAAGGAGCGAGCTCAGAGGCAGCGTTCCTTCAGGGAGTGTCCCTCCAGCACCACCAAGGGATGAGCATGATGGCAGGAAAGCTGCCCTCTATTTCGAAGGTCTTGGAGCTATCTGAGCTTCATCTTTTATTTATTTTGTTCTCCCTCGTGCTTCAAAAACAACAACTTGGTAGGTGATACAAAAATATCCCCAAGGTTGTCAGTTTGGCATTAAAATGTCAGAGAGCATATGTCTTGTTCTCCCCTGGTGCTGAGAAAAACAGAGCGGGTTATAAAAATCCCGGCTGTTTACAGGTGCTGTAAATAATAGTCATGAAGGAAAAGGCAAAATTCAGCAAAAAATATCCTCCCCTCCAACACCCCACGCCTGGTGGGGAGCATGAAGGACTGTGCAGGATCAGCCATGGCTGTTTCTGTGCAGCATCTCCTTTGGCTCCGACCGCTCTCAGGGAACACGGCACTCCCCTGAGCTCCACGGGGACCTTTCCAACCTCACTGCCTGTTTATTACAACACTTGAAATCATGATCTTTGTAAGGACCACACTTCACATCTTTGCTGCCCTCTGGTACTGCTCTGCAGGGCATTGCTGGGCGCAGAAATTGCACGGGTGCTTGGCCCGTCACCTCTGGGTCTGGGTGGTGGGAATGCACCGAGCAGGATTAGGGATTAGTAGAGGTCCTGGGAGCAGCTCCTCCTTTGCTTTGGTGGTGTCTTTTTGGAAGCAGGCATTAACCCCTGACCTGAGTGTCTGAGGCTCTGGAGGGGACAGGATGGGTGTGAGTGTGGTGTGAGGCATTAGGGCTTGGATTGCAAAGAAGGAAGTTTGGGGAAGAGAATATAGTAGAGTAGATTGTATAGACAGGCTGAGGGGATAGTCATCAAAGGAGGTACCAGTGTCCAACGAAGCCTCTCTGATGTGCAGTGTGGTGTGTGAGGATCAAAGTGGCTGCCCAGGGGAGCAGACGCCAGAGCTGCAGCCCCGCCAGCACAAAGTGTGGAACAGGAAAAGATGAGCAAATCCTCTAAAAAATTATCTGGGCATGGTCACCTGCCCCTGTCAGGGCAGCAGTCAGGGCAGCAGGTGAACATCTCTGCATTCGTGTGCGTGCAGGAAGGTGTCAGTGATGGCTTTGGCCAGGGCAGTGGCACACAGTGCCAGGCAGGGAAAGCCCCGCAGAGCACCGTGGGCAGGTGGGCACTGCCGGCACTCGCTGGCTCCTTGGCACAGGGCTTGGCTCACCATCACCAGCTCTGACGAGCTCCTGGCTAGTGGCTGCAAAATCTGGCATTCTGGGCAGTGCCAAGGCTGTGTCAGCAGCTGCAGGAAACAGGCACGAGGGACAGGGGGTGGCTGCTCTGGCCCAGCTCCTGCTGTGCCCCCTGGCCAGGATGGCAGATGGTTGTGATGTGGCTGCTGCCTCAGCCGTGTGTCCGGCTCTTTCTCCAGTGCCAGCAGAGATCTGGGAATAAGAGGCTGATGTGGGCTGATGTCTGGCTTGCTTTCTATTTTCACATGATACACTTCAGTCTCCAACTGGAGAAAAATGTCTTTTTCAAACTTCACCTATTGCAAAGCTCTTCTTTCCTATTCACCCAACATATACCTATGCTTTCTCCTACAGCCCACCCAAATCCCCCAAATACAATCAGCATGTAGTGACTTTTATTTCAATTTGGTCTTTATCTCCAGATGCTCACGGGATGGACCTGTTCGCTGTGGCTGTCCACGAGTTTGGCCATGCCATTGGCTTGACCCACATCTCTGCCATAGAGTCCATCATGAGACCCTACTACCAAGGTCCAGTGGGGGATCCTCTCAAGTATGACCTGCCCTACGAGGACAAAGTCCGAATCTGGCAACTCTATGGTAAGTTTGTGTCCCTCAGGCACCTACAGCCCATTTGTGCCGTGGGAGGACACACTGGAATAGCTGTTTTCTGGAGTGAGTGGAGCTGGTGGGGAGGATGGTGTCTCCCACTACTGCTTCTTGTCTTTCCACATAGGAGTCAGGGAATCTGTGTCTCCCACAGCCAAGCCTGAAGTAAGCAAAACAGATGACCATCCCATCCTGCCAGAGCTGCCAGAGAACCGCTCCACTGTCCCGTAAGTCACATTCATTCCTTTCCTGCAAAGATATGTAGTAGTGAAGCTCTGCCTCATCAGTATCTCACCTGCTCACTCTGGCTTTGGTATTTGTCTCTGGACCTCTGGATATTTCTCTAAAACTCAAAATTTTACTCATACGAATGGAAATTTGTCCCCATCACCCTTAGGTAAATTCATCCTTGCTGGATGAATTTATCAGTGAATCAAACTTCCTCAGCAGTATTCTGAATTGCACAAGCATAACTTACCTAAATCTTTCCACGGTGAGCAACTCCCTAATGTACCTGTGGGGGTGAATATTGGAACAAGGGGACTGATAGCCTGACTCCAACGCAGGTTTGCATGGGCAAAGGACTACTTCCACTGATGCTGCTGAGCAACAGAGTTGATGAGTGTGCCCTCATTAAGGGAAGTTCTGGATTTAGCTCATTAATAAACATTAGAGTTACCAAATTGTTTTACTACCAGGACAGCAGGACAGTTAAGAGAAGAAGGAACACTGAACAAAAAGGCAGGAGGTGATGGTCACACATATTTTTGCCAGGTACCAGGAGCATTCCAAGTGAGAGCAGCAGAGATGGAGCAGGTCACCTTTACTCCTGGTCCTTGTATTTGGAACATGCTGAATGCTGTTAATTATCTTTCTGCCTGCTTGTCCACAAGGCTCTCTCTGGCAATGTTTTGACCTAGAAACACGAGAGCCTTTCTCCCTGCTGCTGTAGGAGACATCGTCTCACACCAGCAGCAGGAGGAGCAGAATACTTGTTCGTGCCAACCCCTTGTTCCTGCTCCATGTGCTGGGAGGGTGGGTGGGGGTTCACCTTCCCATCTGTCGTGTTGTGGCCAAAGAGGGCTGTGAAGCTGGTGCTGGCAGCCCAGCACAACTCCTCTATCAGCAGATTAGATTTATGCTTCCCCGTCACCCACAGCAGCTTTTCCGTGCATGTTCCCAGCATCCTCTCCTTGTTCCTCCATCAATCATCATTTCTTACACGGGCTTTGTGGCTCTCTCAGTCCTTCATATTCTGTGCCTTCCCCACCCACCTTGTTAAAGCAGCTCAGTGCTTCAGCTGCCACTTTGCAGGTGGCTTTCACCAGGTATTTTCCACCAGATATCTTTCACGTGGCATCATTGCTCCTCCAGGTCCCTCCGTTTAGGCTCAGCTGCTTTGTGCTTCGCAGCTCTGTCACCTCTCCCTGGCATTTTGGAGCTCAGCCTTGGAGCAGCACCATCCTGAGCTGCTGGAGTGAGATGCTGCTTGGCTGTTCAACCCGTGTCCCACTGCCCCGAGGCAGGTGGCCGTGCCACGCTGTGCCACCAGGGACAGGGGACCAGCTCAGCCCTCACCAGCCACGCTGCCTGCCCCTTGTAGAGCATGTCCTCGCTCAACTCCAGCCTCTGGTGGCCCAGGGAGATCTGCCACAAGCTGCCTTCGGAATGAGGGTTGCCTGAACTCACCTTGGAAAATCCCCGTGCACGTGGCTGGGTTGGAGCATCAGGAACGACAGGCAGGCACAGCCTGGAGTTGTCTGCCAAGGGCTGCGGGGCAGGGGTGGTGCAGTCCGTGGGATGGGAGGCACGGAGGGGACACAGCCCCTCACTGTCTGCCTGGGCATCTTCCCACAGGCTCCGGCGGGATGTGCCCAACAGGTGCAACACGCACTTCGACGCGGTGGCCCAGATCCGGGGAGAGGCTTTCTTCTTCAAAGGTGAGCAGCTGCCTCCAGCACAGGGGTCTGTGCCCGTGTCACCCTGCGGTGGCAGTGGTGTGACAGCACCACAGCGCAGCACGGCGTTGGATGGGCTGGCTTGGGGTTTGTGGGCTGTGGGGATGCAGATCCAGGAAGGCATATACCACACCTGGGGACTGTGAGGGAGGAGGAGAAGAAGAAGGGGGTGGGGTAGGGGTATCCAAAAGATGGAGCAGTAAATCCAGTATTTCTTTGATCCAAAAAGAAGGAAAAACCCAGTGAAACTAAACCACAGTTTATTCTAAAATTATTAAAATTGATGTTGTTTAACCCAGAGCATAATGAACTTTTGGGACCTGTGGCCAAGAGCAGTTCAGTGGCACAAGCAGGTTGGGCTTTTGGTGGGTGATCAGGAAGGAGAGACCACTGGAGGCAAACGCACCTGCCCAAGTCCCCAGTGCTGTGTAGCTTCATGGTCCCTGTGAGGGATGTGTGTCCTAACACCAGAGCAGTGGTGTGTCATGTGCTGTATCCTGGGATTTAACACTTCCCTCTGAAGTGACTGGACTGGTGACGATCCAGCACAGCAGTTTGTACCCTCATTTGTCACACTGGACTGCCCAGATGAAGAACTAAAATCTGATGTTCGCGCTATCAGAGTCAAAATGGAGGTTGAACCGTGGATGAGCAGAGCAGCAACAACACTCCACTGGTTTTTTCCGGGATACTCCCTTTCCTCCCATGTTTCACCTTCCCTAATGCGGTGCATCACTCAAAGACAGCATGAGTGCAATTGCAAACCATCTGGTTTCGTGCCAGCAAACACTTGCTGTCAGTGTGTCCTCAGGGTGCCCGGCTGTTGACAAGGATCCCATTGGTGCCTTCTCAGCTGTACACAGCCCATGTAGGCTGGACTCTGTTGGATTTCTTTCTCATCTTTCCAAGATGTAAAAGTGCCCACTGGGCTCTTCTTTCCATCCCTGGCCACCCCAAAGCCATCCAGCAGGGAAGCAGAAGCCCCAGGGATGAGCAGCAGCATCCAGCCGTGTATAAAACCCATCTGGGTTATCACAGTGTGAGCTTTGGGTCACACACGGTAAAAGGGCTCCAGAGGATTTGGTGTTGCCTGTGCTCTGTGGGGAGCACAATACAGAGGCTGTTCCACAAGGTTCTTTGTTCAGATGCCAGCTCCAAAAAGCCACAGCGAAGAAGGGAAAATCAGAGTCAGGGACCGGTGTCAGGATGAATGGCTGTCTGTCTTTCAAAGGGGAAAACTGATGAAGTAGAGAGAAATCCATCTCGGTGTCTATTTTTGGATATGTTTATTGTGGGCCAAAATGCAAATGCAAAGAGCACGGGGTCGGTGGATGCCAGCTGCCTGTCTGCCTTCAGAGCCCCCATCGCTCCCCAGAACCGTCCTGGCCACCAGGAGCAGGGACGTCACCTCTGGGGCAGGATTTTAATGACCTCTGGTGCTGAGCTCCCTCCATCAATGGCCATTTCGTTCTGAGCTGGTCCAGCTGGTTCCCCAGATGAAGAGCAGCCTCTGCCACTGTGAAAGCACCAGGACTGGAGCTCCTCAGAGCTCCCAGCTTGTCTTACCGAAGGCAATGGTGGGTTCTCCACACTTCAGAAGCACTTCTTGCTTTGATGTGGGTGCCTCACTAGAAGTTTTGAACACTTTTGGCCTGTGTGTGTCTGCACGGTGTGTGTAGAAGTCTTGCCAGAGGCAGCCAAAATCAGGATGGTGTGGTTACACAGCTGGCATCAAAATTAGCTGGGATTAAAGAAAGCAGTTGCCTCCACCCACCATCCACATATTGGGACAGCAGGACTTCGCGCTTGGCTTTTATTGTGCTCAGTTTGCCAGCTCAGAGAGGGGTTTAAATTGAGCTTTTTAAACAAACGCAGGGTTGGGGGGTTGTTTTTTAAATTATTTCTGCATGCTAATGGCAGCAATTCCCCCGTGGATCTGGCTTTGGCTGATGATTGTCCATGCAACAGCAGCACTTGTCAAGCAAGCCAGACCATCACATTCAGAATTCCTTGCTACTTGATTGCTTTACTTGCTTTCTTTACCCTGATAGCTTATAAAAAACCCAACCAAAGTAACCAACAAGTCAGGCTATGCCTGATTTTGGGGGTAGATTTAAGGGGTTTTTGCTGCAGCTGCTCACCCGCTGGGCCCATCGCTCGCCAAGGGTTGCAATGTCAAAAGCACTGGGGCTTCCCTTTGTGTCTCTGATAGGCCCAGGGCACTTCAAAATTCAGATACTTGCCTGCTAAGAAAGGAATTATATTGAGCTGTATATCTTGCTAAAAAAGTGAAAATCTGGCTTTGTCTTAGTGCCTTGCTAATTAGAGATGCAGAGATCATCTTTATTTAATTGCATAAGTTTCCATCAATGTAAAATGGCCACCAAATCTGAATCCTCGGGTTTTTTCACGTTCTCAAAAAGAACCTGTAATTATGGCAATTCCTGCCATATTGGGATGTATTATTCATTTGTGTGTTTCAGTCAGATAGAGCAAATAGGCAAACTGGACCAGAAGAACAAGAATATGATATAAATCCATATAATTAGAATAAAACTCCCTCTCTGCAGATGTTTAAGTGTTAGAGTTTTGCCTTCTGCATTATTAGGCTAAGATCCAATTTCCATAAAATTTTAAAAGCCAGTGTCAGAATCTGATGGCTCTGGAGAAAGGGCTGAGTGTCGTGAATACAAATCTGAAGAAGAGTCTTTGGTTTCTGTTGTTTATCTCCCCTTGAGACTCCATGCAAGAGCAGATGTAAATAACATGCAATAATTTCTAACGGCTACTAACAAATATGAGACAAAGTCGAGAGTTGCCTCTCAGACATCTTACTCAGGCTCACTTCACTGTGTGGAGCCCTCCAAGGAAAACACAGCATGGAGAGTGCTGTGAAAACTCAGGATGAGAATCCCAGAGCCAGTGCAGAGTTGGGTTTTGAGCTGCACCTAAAGAGCATTAAGACTCCTCAGGAAATCCCACATAAGGCTCTTCTAGCAGGAAAAAAATTTGTCATCCTCCCCACAGGGAAACCCAAATTACCCAAAATATTCCAGAAATACTCCTTCTGAGGTGGGGCAGTGCTGCTGCATGTGCTGAAGTGTGTTTTCTGGCACTGCCACTGCATTCATCCCGGGAGCTCCGCAGGACTGCTGTCCCTGCTTATCCTGCACCTCTAGATGGTACCAAAGTCCTTCATTGTGCCTCCTTCCCAATCTCAGCCCTTCCAGATTTATTAATATGGTTTCCTCCTCTATTTTCTTACTCCCTTTCTTCATTTAAAAACCCCTCTTATATTCTTCATGGTAACATCCCAGGCCTTTCCAAATATGAGAGCAGCTGGGCACCCTGTGTGCAGGAAATCTGCAGCTGCTCCAGGAGAGGAGGAACGGGGATGGTTTTGAGGACACTCTTGCTAAACGTTGCTGGTACCTGGTGCAGCCTCAGCTGCTGCCTGGTCCTGCCAGCTCCCAGGAGGTCCCGTGGAGAGATGGAGGGAGGAGATGAAAGACTCCTCTTGCCTACCCTGGCTCAGTGGCAGAGCTTTGCACTCCAGTGCAATGTCCAGAGGATTCTTGTAATCCAAAAAAAAGGGGGATTTCTTCTAGTGACTGCCAGAAATAGAAAGCAGTTGCAGCTGCTGCTGGATAGCAGGATGGCTCTAATTCACTGCTCCCATCTCACACGCTTTTCTTCCCCCTGCTGCCGCCGCCTGCCCGGCGCTCATGCCCCGCCACTCCCCCCCAGCGAAGGTGGGTTGAGTGTGGTTCAGTAATGTCCAGTCTGTCCCTCCAGGCAAGTACTTCTGGAGACTGACTCGCAATAAGCACTTGGTCTCCCTCCAGCCGGCTCAGATCCACCGTTTCTGGCGGGGTTTGCCGCTCAACCTGGACAGCCTGGACGCCGTCTACGAGAGAACCAGCGACCACAAGATCGTTTTCTTCAAAGGTGAGAGCAACCGCGGTGCTGGGGGACAGCGGGTGTGTCTCCTCGGTGCAGAGCCTGGTGCCAGGGGGCCTTGGCAGTGTTTTGACCTCTCCTGTAAGCAGGAGACACCAGTGGCAGACGTTGAGCGTCTCCCAGGGCAGGTCCAAGACCTGCTGTCCCATGAGCGAGGCAAGAGAAAGCAGCTGGCAGGAAGGGCAGGCAAAAGGTAGCAGTCCTGTTGCCCAGAAAAGGAGGGAAATGTCATTGAAGATAAAGTTCAGCCAAATGTAACTGAAATCTGAGCTTTTCAAGAACGAAACGCAAGCAGGAACCACTCCCACACACACGTCACAAGGGCTGTGTTCCTCCTTTGGCCTTTTCTCTTTTTAGTATTTGTTGCTGAAAAGAGAAGCCATAGAGGGGTCAATTGAAAGAAATTGAAGAACTTGGTTTTGCTAATTATATTTCTATTACTTTATTTTTTTCTTAAAAGAAGTGGTATCATCCTCTCTATTTATAAAATCTCTTTCAGAAGTGTTTGAGGAACAGATCAGTTCTCGGTTCCTATACACATGTCTGACTCCTTCACAGACCATCCCCTCCTGCTGGTTAGATGCCCTCCATGCACTCCATGTCACCCAAGCTCCTGGCAGGCATTGACTCTTGTTTCGGAAAGGTTGTGCACTTGAAGTGCTAAATACATCCCAGCCCTCCTGGCTGGA
The DNA here is from genome assembly GCA_013396735.1 of Grallaria varia. Classification (NCBI taxonomy): domain Eukaryota; kingdom Metazoa; phylum Chordata; class Aves; order Passeriformes; family Formicariidae; genus Grallaria; species Grallaria varia. The sequence goes on along the minus strand of VWZG01011743.1, from coordinate 100,304 downwards.
AATTGTTTTCTGTCTCTCCACTGTTCTACTCCAAATGTGGTGCAATTATCAGTTTCAGAAGTACTGAACCAAGCACTTCTGAAGCAATAAATTGGTTTCAGTTCCTCCAGCTAGGCTGGAGGGATGGCTCATGTCCTGTGCAAGCCCCTACGCATGCAGAAGTCTTTCCAAGGACAGTCAAAGCCCTCCCAGACCATAGGCTCTGCAGAGATGTGCCAAGCCCTGCATATCTCCCCATGGAGGGGCACGTGGAAGGCTCTGCCATGCGTGGCCAGCTGCCTCAGGCAGCCTGCCCTGTTCTGCTTTCCTGGAGGAAATGGGGCCAGCTGGAGCAGGGCAGCCCTTATGCCTGGCACCAGACCCTCCCAGTCAGGTCTGCAGACCACAGCAGCACTTGCTCACTCCTGCTCTGCCTGCTGGGGGCGAATGGACAGACAGCAGCCCAGGCTCAGGTGCTCCTCCCAGCTGCTTGTGAGGCTGGAATTGCAGATGTGCCACAGCTGGTGTCTCACCCCTGCAAGGCAGAGCGTTCCATGGTCACCGCATGCTCTGTGTGTGTTAGTCCTGCCCAGCTCCTAACATAGACTCCAGATTTTCTACCCAGCTATAAAACACTGTCTCGTTCTCTCCCTCCGGCACTGTTTCATTGATCCCTGGACAAGAACCAAAGCACACAAATTACCTTGGCCTCTAAGGTCCTGCTGCTGATGCATGGGCATGCATTTAAGGGCCTCTTCAGAGGAAGAAGTCTGATCCTTAAAATAGGTTGTGTAAAACCCAAAAGGACACTGCAGGTTCCCAAAGAGATGTTTTAGAAGAAGAAAGACTTTCCCCGTGGTTAGAGGATTATGAAGTAATTAAGACATCTGCAGTCATTTTGTTGTTCTGACACAGAGCAGGGCCCAGTCACATCAGGCTTCAGTTTTTTGAGGAAAAAAACCCCATATTGACAGTTCTCTACTGCCCAATATAGGGCTGAGGACCTGGCTGTGTAGGACACTTGAAGAGCCATGAGCTCCTCAGATGGGATTTGTCCAGCCCTTTTACATCCCTTTAAAGCCACAAGTTCTTCAGCCCACCTGGCCCTAGAAAGTGTGGTGATTTCTCTTCCAAAGTGGGACCACACTTGGCTTCTCAGGAGTGGAATACCAGGCAGAAGGTGCTTGTCTTGCCCGCAAAAGCTGCACGTAACTTTGTTTCTTGCAGTTGGATATCAGGCAGAAATTCAGGGGGGCAGAAAACCAAATGCCTCCACCAAATACATGAAAGTGACAACTGTGCTAATGCTCTCAGCATACTGATGTCCTGGGACTGTCATGCTTTCAGAAGCAAAGCAGGGCCATGTCCATGGAGAGTCTGACATTAAAAAGCAACTTTTCAAAGCGAGAGGTTCCCCAGTGGGTTGACCTCTTTGCATTCCCTTTCTTAAATGCCAAGAGCTCAGTCCTGAGGCTTGTCACCACAACAGGCAATGAAACACCAGCACTGCTCATCTTGGGTGGGGAATACTGATTTTGGCTGTGAAACAAATGTGATTTTGCTCTGTGCCTCTTTCCTTTCCACAGGAGACAGATACTGGGTCTTCAAAGACAACAACGTGGAGGAAGGATACCCACGGCCCATTTCAGACTTCGGTCTGCCACCGGGAGGAATCGACGCCGCTTTCTCCTGGGCCCACAATGACAAGACTTATTTCTTTAAGGACAATCTCTACTGGCGCTACGATGACCACGAGCGGAGGATGGACCCCGGGTACCCTTCAGAGACCATCCTGTGGAAGGGCATACCAAGCCCGTTAGATGATGCCATGAGGTGGTCAGATGGTGAGTCCGTATGCCAGCTCAAAAAGCACAAGAAAGAAAATAGTGTTATAATGAGCTGTGCCCCTCCTACCCTGCCTGCCGACAGAAATGCTGAGCCCCTGATGGCACGGCTGTTTAGCTGGTTCCTGGTGTCTGGAAGATGAAGAGGGAGGTGTGCTTCCAGCCAGAGCTCCCCACACGGCTCGCTAAAAGACTTTGTAATTCAAACAGGCAACAACAATATCCTCAGGGTCTAATGATTTTATTTTCTTAAAAGAACACAGTGGATGCCGTTTTGCAGTGATTTTTATCCTAGTATGGGCTGGTTTGCTCCTCACTGGTTTTGTTGACATGGGATTTTTAGCTGGGTATATGAGGATGCAGACAGAAAATACTTTCAAAGGAGATGTTTCCCCCAGAGTTACGACTTATTTTCTGGGGATGAGATTTCTCAGGGGTTTCTTCCCCCTGAAAAGACCACAAAAGTTTTGTCACAGGAGACGTTTACAACCAGCCATTTACTCACAACAAAGTGGCACTTCCAAGCTTTATTTACTAGCATCTTGTTTATTTACTAACAGTGTAATAACAGTCATTAAACCAGTCAGAGAGGAAAAGCTGGATTTTCAAAGCTATTGAGAGTGACAGGCCATTCCCATAGGTAGGAGTTCTCCTGAGCATGGGACCTGCTTAGGGAGTTCACAACCTCCCAGTTCAGAGTGGAAAAAGTGCCCCTGAGAGCAGAATGTTCCCAGGGCCCTGCCAAGCTCAGGTTATTTTTCCGAGCCCAGGGATGGCAGCACATACCCATGTCATTAACAGGTAGGGGAGGTCTCCAACCTTACCAAGCCCTGTTACAAGGCAGTCCCCTGATGGCCACGGAGAGGTGTGTATGATGTGTCCAGCTGTGGATTCACAGGGCCTTGACTGCACACACCACAGTAGCAGGAGGTGCATCTGCTCTAGGACCCACCACAGAAGAGGCAAAATTTCACCCTCCACCTCCAGCCATCTGGTGGCTCCTGTCTGGTGTGAGAGATCCCAGCCAGGCATAGCATCATCTTCTGGAGCATCCCTCCTGCAGCAAGAGGGAGTGGTACTTCGTGCGCCTCCACTCCCTGGGGCTTGGCTGGAGTGGGAATGCTCCTCTGCTGCTCCTGGTGATCCTCAGATTAGCTCAGCTTGTGAGAGCATGGTGCTAATAACACCAAAGCCGTGGGTTTGATCTCTGTACGGGCCATTCACTTAAGAGTTGGACTCAGTGACCCTTCCAACTCAGAATATTCTGTGATTCTGACTCAGTGGGAGAGCACCCCTCGCCGTTCACCTTGCCTTTGGGTTTTGATCTCTTTGCAGGGGCAAGTTACTTCTTCAGGGGCAAGGAGTACTGGAAGGTGCTGGACAGTGACCTGGAGGCCCAGGCTGGTTATCCGCAGTCCATCGCCAGAGACTGGCTGGTGTGCAGCGACATGCAGGCCGACTCCCCGGAGGCCGCTGGGAGCAGCCGGACTGGGGCACGCTCCAAGCCGGGGCATCACGACCAGAGCCGCTCGGAGAACGGCTACGAGGTGTGCTCCTGCACGTCGGGCACGGCGCCCCCGCGGGCTCTGCCCCTGCTCACACTGACGGCCGGCCTCGTGCTGGTGGCCACGTGGACAGCAGCGCCGCTGGGCGCAGCCCTATGACGGCTCATCCCACCCAACGGGACAACACCATGGTGCTCCAGGATGCAATCCCACGATTGTTGCAAGCAGAAAAAAACCACAAACCACAAAAACATTCCTAGGAACATGCCAGTGAAGGGTTTGAATTCTCCATGAGAAACGAACAGTGGTTTTTGGTTGGTTTGCAGTTTGGTTTTTGGGTGTTTTTTTTCATTTTAATTTTAGTTACAAGGTCTAATAACAGATTTTGAGTTCTGCACCTTCTTATTCCCCCATCTGGTTAAAGATGAGAGCGGCCTAACATTGAATTTAGAACTGTTCCATAGAGATGTGTTGCTCTGGATGTTTCAACATGGCAAACGAGGGAGGGGAGAGCTGCTGGGATGGTGTGGGGACAGACGAGGTGCTGCTGAGACAGCCGGTGACATGCCGGCAGCGAGGCTGTAGTGGGAGGTGGTGGTTATGTGCTGACACGATGTACACATCCCATTGGATGTACCAGGTAGAAAGAAACTGTGACTCCCCTGGGCTTAACTGCAAAGGGATCATTTTACTGTCAAACCTGCTGTGGTCACTGGTGTCTGGGTAACCTGTATCAGTTTCGATGGGTCAGAAACACCTTTGCCTTTCAGGAGGCAGTGCAGCTTATCTTTGTATCCGAGTCATTGGAATTTACAATTTCTCTAATAAACCTTGGCTGCCTACACGGAGATCTCCCGGTCCTCTGCCAGACCAAGGCTGCCACCTGCAGTGAGGTGCTGGCTGCTGAGGCTCTAGGTGAGCAGCAACACCTTGCTGAGTGCAGCTCAGTGAGATGCCATCACACCCGCTGCCCCAGACTAATCCGTGCACACAAACTCCTGCTCTTGGAATTCCTGTGCCAGGTTGGTTTATGTTTTGGGAGGGATCAAGATGTATTGCATTCATTTGTGACTCTGCCATGCCTGGCTGTGCTGAAAAGGATGAGCTGAAGAATGGAGGGATGCTGCACAGTCAGACACAAACTCTTCTGATGCCTCTGCCAGGAGTTCGGAGCGGCAGAAGCAAGGTCAAGCATTGCATTAGGATGTTCCTGTTGGGTTTTTTTCCTCACTGCTAATCCATTTTTCTGCCATATAATTTGGGCATCTGGGAGTCCTTGAAAACAGTGAGAACTTCTGCAAGGAACTGGAACAGAGATGTCAGAGTGGCCAGGGGCCTTCAGTCTGTTGTTGTTCAGGGGGTGCTAAAGGAGCAACAAGGGCAGCAGCCACTGGGACACGCTGTCCTTCTCTGCCCTGCTGATGTGTCTCTTGCTGCCCTGCCAGGGACAGCAGGCAGTGTCACCGTGGGTGCTCCAGAGCCCTTGGTGCCAGCCAGGACTTTTGCCACGGGGCCAGGTGTAACTGTGGCACAGCAGGACAGGGGGAAGTGCACGGCTGCCACCTGAGAGAATAAAAGGGGTCACCTCGAGTTTCCCTCCCTGCTATTTGCATTTTTAAATAGTCCCAAGCATTCACAAGGTGCAGCTGTTTTCAGGACCATGTGCTACAGTGTGATTTTATGGGTCATGAGTCAATGCAAACATCCCATTAAACCATTAAATATCCTTTAAGAAAAATAACAAACCAAAAGACCTTAGGCATTGCAGTTCCCCCTGATGAGTAAAGGTGCCTCTGGTGTTCCCACTGCACCAGTCCTGCTCTCCTCCAAGCAGCTCCCCATCCCACCTCTGCCTGCCGGGCCCAGCTGAGGTTGCTGGAGCTGTGGGAGAGGGGATGTGCCTTCATTTCACATCACTTGCCTTCCTCTCCAGTCATGAAGACACGGCTTTTAGTCCTGAGGACTAAAGCGGGGTGACACTACATAAATGTTAGCATGTTACAGGTTCCTCTTGGAGATGCAGCCAGGTAGGGGCACAGCATCCTGGGGAAGACACCTTCTCTTTTTTTGTGTGTGTGTGGGGGGGTGGTTTTTGTTAGTTTTGGTTTTTATTTTTTTGAGGGGTTTTGTTTGGTTTTGTTTGGTTCGTTGTTTGGTTTTGTTTGTTTCATTGTTTGTTTTTCTTCTTCTTGGAAAGAGCTATCCAGAAACTGCACATGAAGAATCAGAGGAGGCAGGGATGTGGCTGGCACTGCTTCCATGGCTTCTTCAGCCCAACCAAGAAGCCTGTTGAGGTGACAAGGACCAGTAGCTCTGCAGCTGTGTTGATGTGGTCACTAATGGGTCCTCAAGTTAAATTAAGTTTATTTAGTGTGGGGGAACTGCGATTTATAAATAAAGCCTTTGGGAAGGCTTTCAAAGCACCCTTCTCTCCTTCCAATTGTGCGTTTTGATGATGAGAAATGAAGTAGGAATCAGGGCACTGCTACTGCTGGACTGCCCTCTGGGAGGATGGAGAAATGCTGCTGTCTCCTCCTGGGGTGTAATTTGCCCAGTCTTGATATTTCCCAATGATTTAAATTCTCAGAGGATTTTGTGAGATCAGCTCAGAGTTGGAATACTTCTGGGTAAGAGAAGGGATGAGATTTAAAGCAGGGGGCGCTGGCCCTGAGTGTTCGAAGATGAAACCCTCAGTCAAGGCTTTCCCTGGCTCTCCTTCCCACCCATCCTCAGGCTCAGCCAGGCCTTGAGGTCTTTTCTGTTTTGCTGCCATAAAGAAAAGCAAAATGAAAAGAGAAAAAGAGTAAGGTGGGCAGGAGCAGCTTTCAAATGAAAAAGCCATGGCAGTGCCTGGATTTTAAGAAAAAATAATAACATGTCATACTAAACAAGATCTAGGATTTAAAAAACTTGAGAAACACAATAAAGCTAGGGAGAAGAGACTCATCCTTGCTGCCTGATTCAAACCACAAGACAGGCACGTGTGCTGTAAAAGGTCCCTGCCTCCCATAGCACCCTTATTACTGAAAGGAAGAACCTCAGCCCTTACTCCAGAGGGCTTTTATAAAATGGGACTTTTTTCTTTATTAACAGTGACATTCTTCTTCTCAACCCCCCACTTTAATCTGAAAATGCCCTTGCACAGCTGTGGGCCAGGAGAGCAGGTGGTGGGGAGGTGTCCACAGCTCAGGTGGGGCTGCCCTGCATGATGACCTATATCAGAAGGTGGGCAGGTGCTGAAACCTCCTTGCCTTGCTGTAGGTCCTGGGTATGGAGCTTTTGCTTCTCGGATGGCTGTGAGTGAGAGGGCAAATGCCAGAGCTGGTTGCAGCATTGCCACCTTGATTTTTTCCACCCGCTCTGCCAGGTGAGTGCGGTGTACAAGCTGGGGCTGAGCCTGGTGCTGTGGTAAGCAGCACAAGCAAGCCCAAGGGATGTTTTGCCCAGGAGAAGTCCTGTCCTGGATCTCTGTGTCCCAGCAGTTCCTGGTAAGATGGTGCTGTGGATGGCTTTACTTGTTTTTCTCTGAGATTCCTGGATGAGGGGAGCTGACTGGCCTCGTGGGACAAGAGCAGGTGAGGGCAGGGATGTAGGACAGCCAAAATCAGGGAGTGTGTAGCTGAGTAATAGTCTATAAGAAGACCGGCTTGGGCTAAGAATAGGAGAGGGTAGGAAAGCTGGATGGTATGTGGAGGGTTTCTGTAGGCATGTGTTGGGGCTGTAAATGGGGGAGGGCTGTCACTAGATCTTCTGCAGTACAAGTGATTGCTGACCTTTTAGCACTAACAAAACTACTATAAGAGCAGTTCCCTGTCCTCCACCCAGACTTCTGGTCCCTGGTTTGAAAAAAACCCTTGAGGATTTATGATTCTGTCAGCGGTGAAACCCTGACTCAGCAGTAGGTTGCCAACTCCAATGAGCTTGTTGCTCGGTGGGATGGAAGGGTCTGGGGGTTTGGTTTTGTTTGGGCTTTTTTTTTTTTTTTTTTTTTTTTAGGGTTTTTTTTTTTTGGGCTTTTTTTTTTTTTTTGTAGAGTGTTTTTTTGTTTGGGCTGCTTTGTTTATTTAAGTGCTTTGAGCTTGACTGCACATCCAAACCAGTAAAATAAAATGAGATCCAGGCCTGACTTTCACTGGGACAGCAGTCAGTCTGCTCTGAGTAGCTTTCAGCAAGCACAGCTTGGCAGGGGTAGAGCTGCATTGGCAACAAGGCCACTCTGCTGCAGTTAGGGCAAGTCATCACAAGCTTCCTAAGGAACTGTGTCAAGATTTATGGGCTGTGCTGCTCAGGCTGTGGCAACTTGTCTTTGGGCCTCATGTGAGGTAATGCAGATCCTGGGCAGAGACATTATCATCCCATATCTGGCAATCCAAACTAAGCCAGTGTGTTGTCAGGCTGGAAACCTTGGGGTAAAGATGGTTTCTCACTCCAGACCAGACATGCGGTCTGTTCTTCTTTGTCAGAACAAGAGGAGGACTCAGGGGCCAGCACAGGTGACTTCAGGGAATCCTGTTTGTATGTGGAGTCCCTCCACTAAACTCCAAAGGGTACAAATGTTCTATTTTGCTTCCCAACCCATCGGTACTGCAGGAATAGCCAAGCCAGGATGGCCCCTGGTGTGTTCTCCTTGTGGAGTAGGGCAGGGAGTTTGGTGGTCCCAGGGTAACTCAGTGACAGTGTCTTCTTCCTGTTTGCGGTCTGAGGAATTGATGGTTATTCTGGATTTGAAGCTGGGTTCGTCTGGGGAATAGAAAACTGCGACGTCTTCAAGTCACCTGGCCATCTCACATTCTGCAACTCCTCCGCTCCGGGGGACTCGCCCTCCCATCCCATGTTTACTTAGATGACAACTCCACGCGCACGGCTCAGCTCCTGTGTGCCAGCAAGGCAGCAGGGCTGTGGGATGGGTTTGGTTGTTTCCAGAGTTGCCAGGTAATGGAATAGCAGTGGCCAATGAGGTCTTGTTGGAACAGAGCCGTGCTCCTGCCTTGGAACCTGTCTCTGGGCAGAGCTCACAGGGAGGGGTTCCCACGCAAGCGTGGAACTCTTTGCTCCACTTATTTGCATTGAGGTGCTTGAGCTTATCTGAAATGTCATCGTTAATGCTCAGCCCAGGTTCTTAACTGCTCTAATTTCCTGAGCATGCAGAAGCAAAGGACTGGGTGTTTTACAGCAATTATCTGCTTTCACCCTCCTTTTTACCACAGCTGTGTTCCTCTGCCTTTTTCCTCATCTGCTGCCATGAAATTCTCCCTTCCCACTGCAAAAATGCAGAGGTTGAGCTGGAGCTGGTAGTCTCCTACTAAAGAAGATCCTGGAGTTCTGCAGGCACCAGTGGTTAGAGCTTCTGGTGTCTCTGTATGATGGATGACCACCACCCATCAGAGGGCTGCATGGGCCTCAGCCAGAGTCATATTTGGTGAATCTCCAGTAGGCTGACCTGGGAATACGCAGTTGAGAGAAAGCAAGTCTGGAATGATCTGGGAACATCTGTGGAAGGGAGATCTGTGTGATGGGATTTGACAGGAGTCTATGGTGCTACTTTAAAATATCTGTCCAGATGTGCCTGGTGGGCAGCAGCAGAGCTCCCAGGTCAGGAGACCATGAGGAGGAGTGGAGCAATTTGGCTGGAACTTTGGATGTTCAAGCGTCTCTTTCTCCTGAGGTGTCCCTGCAAGCAAGTGAATTCCCAAGGAAGAGAGAGCATATCTAGTACTCAGCAAAAGGTGGCATGGCATTCCCATGCCCAGTGTCTGTCTTATTGTCTCTTCTGCCATAGGGGAGTATAAGAGGGGGGGACCATAAAGTGTTCCTGTCACATGAGTACAGCTTGCAGTCGGTCTTAGCCAAAATCAGGACATGGATCCTATTCTAGTCTCATTGAAAACAATGCCTTGTTGTAGGTTGCTGAGTCTTCTACTGGAAGAGAGGGAGCAGCTCACTAGGAATGCTCTTCCTTCATCTCTGTTGGCTCTGGAAGAGTTTCCTGATCATGTACAATCAGGATGAACAAGTGAGATCATAAACCCTCTAAGCAAAAGCCGTGCTTGGGTGAGCAGAGCTTTGCAGGGCCCGTGCTAATCCTGCTTTATAAACCACGTGTCAGACACTTGGCACCTCCTGCATTCATAGGAATGGAGGAAGTCATGTCCTTATTGGCCTCCATCTCCATCAGGGCTATGGATGGGCCCTACCTCTCGAAGCTCTTCTCCCTGCGAGCCTGCCAGGGGAGCAAGCCCATGGCTGCCCTAGGAAGCCTGTCTGAATAGTTTCCTTCTGGCAGGGTGATGCAGTGGAGCCTGGCTGTTGTTCTCACCCCTTGGGTCACTCGAGGTAGCGGTGATGTCATGGAAGGACTTTGCTCTGCATGCTCTGTCACGGCAGCTCATCTGCATCAGAGCTGGTGGTGTTTGTTGTGCACAGGGGGATGGCTCCCGAGCTGCTCCACTGGCAGCGGCTGTTTCTCGTTAGGAAAGTGAAACATGTTCCTCTCCACGCTGCCAAAGGCCATCTGTTTACTTGTCCACCCCTTTGGGAGCCAGCGCAGGTGTCCTTGCCTCCCACATTACCGTAAGCACAGGGCTTTGTGCTTTGCCCTGTTCAACCAGTCCCTTTGGCATGGGCAGGATGTGGTGGCTGTAGCTGTGTGACCTGGCACTGCTGCAGATCCTGAGCAAAGCCGTTCAGGGGTAGTGTCTCTCCTTGCAGGAGTATCTGAAGACTGGTACAGGCTGACTTGGTAAGTGCTTGCCAAGAGATGTTGATCCTTCAGCAATTCCTGTCTTCTTGGGTCCCAAGAGGAGGCTGCCAAGAGAAATGGTCTTGACAAATACCTGAAGGGGCTGCTTTACTAGCCTGGGAGAAGTATCCCCCTCTGCTGTGCTTGCAAAGCCATGGGAAGTGCTCTGATGCCATCCTGAGCCTTGCAAACACAATTAAGTCATTGAGTTTTAATTCAACTCTGCTTGTCTGTGTTTCTAAGGGTGAGCAAACACCTGCCAGTGGGCCCTGCTGACAGGCAGAGCTGTGTGCCTGCCTGGCGAGGTGTGTGTGTTCCTGCCCACGCTATCTCAGGTTTGTTTGGGCTGGGCAGGGCAGGTGTGCCCAGGGGAGCTGTGGGACTGTACCTGCATGGCAGATAGCAGAAAGAAAGTGCTGTATTGTTCTCTGCCTGGAGTCAGGGCTCTCACCTCGCTTGAACCCGGCCCTGGAGTGTGTTGGCAGAGATGGATGCAAAGAGCTCTGGTAAATGTTAAGAAATAATTCAAACGTGTATCTGGGAATATCCATCATAGTGCTGAATTTTTGAAGATGGATGTTTTGGGTGGCTGTTCCCAGCACTGTAGAAGAGCAGTTGGTGCAGCTGCTGTGTCTGGTTGTGCCCATTGTTATGGGCAGAGCAGTAAAGACAGTGCTGCTGTTGGATTTTCTCCTTCACTTCTTACCTCTTGAAGACATGATTGCAGAGCAGATTTGATTTCTTTTTTTTTTTAATGCCAGAACAAAGGCCTGAGTGCAGTATTCAGTATTATTAGTACTTAGCAAAACTGTGCTGGATTAGGGCAGGGTGAGCAGTAGGAGAAATATTAGAAGTTATTGCTAATGTTGCCTTTTATATTGATTACAAGTTATGTCACTAGAGACTCGCATTCCAAACTGGAGCCGAATAGCCCCTTGTGACCACTGGTGAAACCCAGTGCCAGAAGGCAGCATGGAGCAGCAGGCAGCTGGGGAGACGGTGCCTTCACAGGTGCTCCTCAGCTTAGTCCTTGTCCCAGTGCAAGTGCAGGTCCCCCTGCAGGTTCAGCTCTCTCTATGGTGGGTGTTTGAGTCAAGGCCTGTCTTCTGACTCCCTTCCTCTGTGTTTCCAGCTTTGCTCCTTGGGCTGTGAGCCAGGGAATCAGCTTATCAAACGACAAACTGGTTTATTTTCCACCGGCTGTGTAAACTGTGCTGGTGTTATCAGTGAAGCCAGGTCTGCTCATGGCCTTCTGCTCTGCAGGCGGTGGAGGGCTCTGATCTCCTGCTCCTGTGCTTTTTGAGTGTGGGGGAGTTGCAGAGTTTCCACAGCATCAAACACGAAGCCACCACTCTGTAACTGCTTATAAAGACAAGCTGGCCCTACCACAGCAATGCGGTGTATTTGGGCTTGTAGCAGATGTGGAAGTGGTGGGACACACAGCTGTGTGGTCATGAAGCCAGGGTTGCTGAGCTTCCCAGTGGTCCTGCTCTTACTCTGAAATAAAGACAGGAAAATGCTGTTGTTTTGAAGGATGCTCTTTATCTGGTTGAAGGTTTGCTCTGGTCAAGTGTGACAAGGCTGGAGCAGTTTTGAAGAAGGCCCGGGTCTGGACCACCTGGATTTTTGCTTGGATCTGGAGCAAAAGATCTTCTAGTGGGTTGTTCAGTTCTGCTCATAGTCCCACAAACAGAGGATTTACCCATGGGAGACTGCCCTGTGCTGCTCCTCATGATCAGAAATAATCCTTGATCGACACCCTGATAAGGTTCCAGGAACCAACTTGTCCCGCCTTGATAAAGCTGCCTGTTGTGGTGCTCCTGCCCTGCATACCTGGGCACAGCCCTGGAGCAGCATCTGCCTCTCCTGTGTGCTGCATTTGGCTCATACCCAGCTCTGTCCCTGTTGCTTCTCCCATCCCAGCAAAGCCAAACGCAATCTCCTGGCGTGTGTGCTGCAAGAGCCCTGCCAGGAACAAAGAGAAGCCCAAATATTTGTATTGGGTTGTTACTCTTTCCGTTCAGGCGACAAATGACAGACTTCAGCAGAGTCTTTCGGTGCTGAGTGTGGGATTTCCACTGTACTGGCTCCAGCTTCACAACCTCACCAAGATGAAACACCTACAGTTAACAGTTGGGTTTGAACTTGCGATAAAATGACTGAGAGTGATTGAAACACAGCCTTAAAAAAACAAACAAACAAAACACCTGAGAAAAATCATCCGACCTTCCCTGGGTCAAATGAGAAGTGTCTGGTCTTTGTGTGCAGTTTAATGCAGAGCAGCATTTTCACTCTGGAGCTCTGCTGGTGGTTTCTGTCCCAGTGCCTGGGACACAAGCTCTCAGTCTGCACGCAGATATTTCAGAGCCACCTTCCTTTGGAAAGTTCTCAGCTTAAAGCCATGAGGAGGCCTGAGTTTCTTTGGGAGTAAAGCTCTTTTTGACTGAGCTGATCAGGGGGATGAAGGTGTTTGCTAACAAATGACAATCTTCAGATATCTGCATCTCAGGATCTGGGAAGCTGCTTTGCTTCACTGCTTGGTAAACCCAGGAAGAGAATGGTCAGAGAGCCCAGGTGTATGCTAGCTCAGGAAAAAAGATTGGTTTAGTGTCACTGGGATGGTTCAAAACTCAGGATAAAGAAAGGAAAGGCATAATTCAGCTTTGTGGGACTCCATGTGCCAAGATTTGTAGTGCAAAGCATTACAGGGAATGCAACCATCCAGTGCTCTGGCTACAGCAACGTTCGGTAGGTTCCAATCTGTCCCAATGCACGGGGCCAAGGTAAGCAGCCCTCAGGGCAAGGACAGGTTTGCCCCCTGCTCTGTTATAATAAAATAGATGTTGTACAAGGTAGTCAGGAGTTGAATGTCTGTAGTTAAAAAACCCCAAAAGTCCCAAGGAAACCCCTGCTGCTGTGTCGTGTCATGGGGTCTGCTCGGCTCTGTGCACCTGGAGGGGTGGGCTCAAGAGCAGGGCCCATGGTGGAGGAAGCTACAGCAGATGTTTCTGTCCCGGGGCACTTCACCACCTGACTCCGTTCAGAGCGATAGGCATGATGTGCTGATGGCACTTTGGCTGTAAAATGAACTGGGAATGTCTCTGGGATTTTTTCGGTAGGATATGCAAGATGTTATTGTCAGTTCTTGCAAAATGATACAATCTGTGGCAAGGCTTGATCTCCAGCTGGACTGGAATCTCTCAGTAGTGCAGGCCTGGAGAGCTCTATGTGCTCTTCTTGCTGAATTCTCCTATCTTTTTTTTTCTCCAATCCTCCTTGGTCTCTCTCTTCCTATGATCAGTCTGGACTGGATAACTACCTGTGTTTGACAAATTCTGATTGCATCCTTAAGTTAATTTGGTATTCCCCTATTAGTCTCACCATGAGTTTTCTGGCTCAGAAGTTTCTTATCAGGAATTCATTAGCCCTGAAACTTAACAGATTGACTCTTCAGGCTTAAATACCACCTTTAATTACCTCCTCTTTGTGCTGTACTTTGGATGATATCTCCGGTGCTTCATTTTACACAGCAGACAGTACTAATATTATAACATCAAGTTAAATCACATCTACTTTGGGTAACTGAAAAGCTATAAAAAAATGACAAAAGCTTCAGAGGTGGAACTTTTCCTGGCTTCCTTTTTTTGTCTTATTCATTACACGGAGCAGAGACAAGAAGCTCTGAGTCTGCTTCAGTCTGTATTTCCAGCAAGGACCCATTTTGGCAGTCTCCTTAAGCTCCCTCCTCCTTACTTAGGTCACTTCTGAGATCACATAAGGGCTGAGGGACCTCCCAGTAACCTGCTTCTCGAAGTTCTCTGTCCTGTTTTGCATCTGGGCTCAGGTTGGCACTTGACAGTCGTGCCTATTTGGGCTGTAAAGTATGTATTCAAATGTACAGGTTCCAGGCAGAGAGTAGAAGGTGGGTGGGCATGATATTTTCTGCATTAGAAATGCTTAAATTCAATTTGTTAGCATAGCCTGACCCTCACCTTCACTCACTGACACCTCTTGAGGAGTGGGTAGCAAAGGGCTCAATCCTTTCCTGCCCTCGGGTCTTCAGCACTGGCAGTCGGTGGAGGTTGAGGGCACCAGGAGATAACTCTGCTAAACATTTCTTTTTCAAGATAAATGAAATGCAGGTCTAAAACAAACCCTTTGCCAAGGCTATGTATGCATCATTGTCTATTTTAAAACAGTTGATAACGGTTCTTGCAATCAGCAGAAGCAGTTCTGTTGGAAACTTTCTGGAAAATACATGTACGCAGCAAACCTGTTATAGTGAAGGGCATGATAAGAGGATTTACTCTTTAATGAAGTTAGAGGGAAAACAGCAAAGAGGCCTTGATATTTTATTTTTTTTAATAACAGGGAAGAAAAAAAAAAGAAGCAGGTGTTATGTAAACCAGCAATGTATAAACTGCTCACTCTGTGTAGTTACACAATAGGTTTAACACTGTCTTTAGACATTGCTCATTGTGAATCTGGAACATTTTCATTTCTTACATTGCTGCTGTGGTGCACAGTGGTGGCCAGGGACAGGCAGGACATTGCTGTGTGATGCACAGTGGTGGCCAGGGACAGGCAGGACATTGCTGTGTGATGCAGACAGTGTGTGCCTCCTGGATCACGAGGCAACTGGTTAAACGATTACAGGGTGGACACTTGATCTGCTGTGTAACAGCAGATCCTCTGTGATTCACATAGGAGCACTCTTACGCTTTTACATCGGTATAATTTGCTCCAGGGCCTCCTTGTGCATGGTCCTTCTAACTGAATCCCACCACAAGAACTTCTCTGATCAGATTAGGCAGGTCGGTTGGGTGTGGGTGGGTCTGTGGGTGGCAGTTCTCATCCTCAGTGACAATGCTGAATGGCAGTGCCTGGTAATGTTTGTATTTTCATTGTTTCTGGTATATTTTCTTATATATATATATATTCTCCTTCCTCTGAAGCTCGCTGTTAGAAAAACTGAACCTCCATCTACAAAGACCTGTTCCTCCCAGCTCGCCCTCACCTGGGATGAGTGGAAGGAACATGCAGGCATGGGAGGCAATGAGTGTGCATCTTGCTATGGCTGTTGCTGCTCAGGTGCACTGGCTTTCTCTGTGTCACAGTCACAGGGACAGCTCCTCTGTGCCTTACACAACACACTGTGCTCACTCAGGTATCAGCAGATTTCTTTTTTTATTTTTTTTTTTTTTTTATCATGGCCTCAATTTCCAGTCCTGTGACACATTAAATTGATGTCACAATGATTACACATGTCTTTCAAGTTGATTCTCCTCCTAACCATGTTGGCTGGCATTAGCCAGCTCCTCTGCTGGGGCGAGTCAATGCAATTAGAATTGTTTCATCTGGCTGAGTGAGGCTCCAGACTCCTATATGATGCTACAGTAAATTGAGAATGGTTGAGTAAGGTTTTAAAACGTACAGCCTGAGGATGATGAAGCACTTGGAGGTTTTTCATGAAAGGTGCTCTATTAGTTTAAAAGATTAAGACTGTTGACTGAAAAATCTGATTCTCAGTGTAAACTCTGAGGTCTGAAGGAAGTTATGCCAAGCACAAATCCTCATCTTATAAACCACAGGATGTCATTAAAAACAAACAAGTTTTCTTGAAACAAATAGTTCCCCTAGCTGCCATTCAAACTCTATTCTTCTGCTGGTTTTTAATCTCTTTATCCATCATGTAGAGCTTTTGAAGGAAAAAATATTGAATATACAATCAGTATTGTTGGAATGATACAGTATGTTATTTAAACCAAACTGACTGTGATGTTTTGAATGCAAAATGCATTGAATGGATCCCCAGACTTAGATCTATAGTATTATGTCTACACAAGGTAACTCAAACATGCCGTTAGAATCCCAGATATGGGAAGAGTTAGGCTGAGAATGAATGCCAAATTAAAAATAAAAGGGTGTTTTCTGTCCCCTGTAAGTCCCAAGTAGACAAGTTTTCCAATGCTAATTCCTTTGTGTTCCTCTGGAATTTATATATGTCTGACCAGCAGGATCCCAGGCCTTCCTGTGGCCTCATTACTGCAGTTGATCACTGGCCCCACAATATTTAATGTATTTCATTCTCTCTACTCTGCAATTCCCTTCGCCTGTTCTAGAGGGAACGGAGAGGTCTGTCTGCATGACTTAATTTACCACCATGAGTATGTTGTTGCTGATGCAGAGGTGCCCAGAGCTTCCCAGGAGATTCATTGCAAAGCAGGGAGCACAAATGCATCCAGGAATTTGGACACGTGTGTACAGACCCCCTTCCATGCCCTGTCCGTGGGGTCAGGCTATTTTTTTTTTTTAGTGTTAAGCAGGTGCATAACCTTTTGGCTGAAGGAGAGACAGATAACCTTGTTTACTGTATTTTATCTCGTGGTTCATTTATGGCTACATTCTGGTTTCCATGTATTTGTATTTTGTTTATTTGCACTAGAATGGAAGGGAACTGCAATTAAATACAAGCTGGTATTAATAGCTTGTTGCATGTGGTTATGCTTTCTGTAACTGGATTATACTAACGTTGCTATTCAAGCCTCGAAGCTGCAAAAAGTGTCCCATCCTAATTACATAACCCCAGCTGAGGTCCCTTGGTAATAAGTGAATGCATAAAACTCTTCCTGATGAGTTTCTCAAGAGTCAGAAGGAGGATGTTGGTATCCTGCTTATTATGCTATGTTAATTTTAAAAGGCTCTTGTCAGCCAATAACCCAATAACTTTTCTTCCCTCTGGGTTTTGTCAGGTTAATCCATGAGTCATGGAATATTTGACTACAAATTCATGAGTCATGGGAAAGCACCATAGCCCTCAGAGTTCTGGGTGATCCTGCCGTCAGGTCAAGTGTCTTCCTGCTGCTTGGATGTACGTCACAAATGCATCCTGCAAGATTTTTATAGTGTCAATAAAACCAAAATCCTCTGCTGGGAAATATTAGTGTTAATCTGACTTATTAGCAGAACAATTCTCAGGGTTTGTGCCCAGCCCTGGGAAGAGATTAGCGATGGACAGAGGATTCATAAACCCGGGTCAGCCTTTTTCCTCTTGCTTTAATTCAGATATTTGTTTTTATTAGTGAGTGTGCCTTGTTGCATTTGACAAGGGGCAAATGGCAAATGCTGAGCTGTGTACATTTCTGGTCTTTAATTGGACAGAAGTGTTACCACATTAGTCGGAAGCAAAATCAAAGTAGTGCAGAAATAATGATGAAAAATTAGGTCTTTGAAGACCTTGTCATTTATACAAATAAGGGAAAGGAAGAGACAGTCTAGGGGACTGAAGTAACTAAATACTTCTCAGAAATGCATCTCTGATTTGTCAGGCAAGAAGTCAACAACTATAGATCTTGTCCCAGGCAAGTGCTTCACCTAAACTGCATTTTGGGCAATAGCTCTGTGAATTCACGGAGCAGAGGGCTCAGGTGAGCAAAAAAAGAAGGAAGGAAATAAAAAAAAATCAGATTAAAAATAACTTATTATCATCTTGCCCTTTGGTATTTCTCTTTGCTGGGGAGCTATAAGCACGGGGGTATATAGATATGGGTGGGTCTGACATCTTAGCAGAGCAGTTGGTTTTATATATTTTTTTAAATTAGATTGAAAGCACTAAACGCTAAAAAAAAAAACAACCTTTCCTGGTGCTCCACTGAAAATGTTTCTTCCATGCAACTAATTGCTTCAGGCTTCCGTGTGGGTGAAGTGTCCCTCTGGTTTCCTAGAAATACACAAGGATAAGGGATGGTTGCTTTGGGTGTTGCAACACAGGCACAGGTCCTGGCTGCTGCAGCCAGCAGGAGCCAGGCTCACTGCAGGGCACAGCTGTGACACCTCTCAGGGTCCTGTGAGCAGCCTGTCCTTGTGAGGTGAGAAAATTGATAAGTCCAGAGGAAAAGTCTGAGGTTTTTTCTTTCCCCCAAGTGATCTTTCTTTGTGTACATAGGGACTAGGATGATAATTTCCTAGATTTGGGAGTAACTGCTCCTCTTGGGCTTTTAGGGAGCCCAAAACCAGAACACTGAAAATAAACCACAGAAACAGGGAGAGAGCTAAACGTGACACAATTTGCTTGTGTGAGGACACAGTTTGTCCTTTCTTGTGTCATTTCTGCCAGATGTTTGCCAGACGTGTCCCAGGAAGGCTCTAGCAGGGATAGTGCTTGGCTGCCTGGGCACCCCTCCCCTCCTGAACTCATCAGTGCGGGGTGAGATCCCCTTCAGGCTGCTGAAGCTTCTCATAGCTTGTCCTGTCTCCTGTGGACATTCCTCGCTGTTACAGCTGTTATTTCTATGCCTGTAAAGAAAAGCTATCGTTTCTGGCCGGGCTTTACATGGGATGAGTAAGGCCTTGGCTGGACCAATGCCTACTTGAAATTGTATATGCAACTGGCCTACTTGAAAACACAGACACCTCCAAGCCAGTTAGTCATAAAGAGGAAAGTTTCATTAACAGTCCCTTCCCAAGGCGAAGCTGAAAGCTCGCTGGAAGCAGTTGGGAATCCCCAGTGAGCTGGTCCCAGGAGCAGGGTGCTCCTGCCCATACCTCCCTTCCCGTGGGCAGCACTGCTGATGCTCCAAACCCCAGAAAGAGCCCAGCCAAAAAGAAAATGCCTAAGAATCCTATGTTTAAGTTATTGCAGGTCTTGGACTTCCCAGGTTCATGACAGAGAGGAAGAAGTGACTCTTTCTATCATCCTGGATGCTTCTGTGGCTCTGCCATAATCCAGCAGTGAAAGGGTGTAAAACGCTTAAAGTGGCAGGTTTTAGAGCAGGAAGAAATAACAAGACCTCTGATTCATAACAGGACAGGCTTCTCTGGGAAGTCACTGCTGACTTCTAATATTTTATATTTCATTGGTGATTTTTGTCCTAAGGCTGATTTTAAGAAGATCAAAGACACCTGAGGCGATAATATGACTTCACCGTCCATGTGGACTGCCTTAGAAAGACTTTATAGGGCAGAAAGGTTCTTTCTGACCATGAATTTTAGTTCTCTCCTGAAGAACATGGTCCTTAAACCTGGAGGCTTTCCCTGTATTAGTTGTGCTCCTTTTCTCATCCATCCCACCATGGCCATGCCCTATCTGGACAGAAGCCCAGGCTGAAAGCTGAGCAGCCTTCCTCTGGCCTCCTAAACCATGACTCCATAGATGTGAAAGAAAAGGGACACGATACTCCTCCTCCTGCCATGAGGTGAGTGGTTATTTTTAACACAGAAGTCTCCAAAGCAAGGGCTAGTGCCAAAGCACGTTGGAGCTGCTGCAGAGCATCCTGTTGACTTGAATGGATGGGACCCCAGGGCAAAAAAGTGAGGCCTGAGAGCCTCCCTGAACAAACCCTGGGTTGTTTGTCATGACTGATACGAGTGGCTTCATGGATGGCATGGACTAAACTGTGTGTGCAGCTGTGCAGGGAGGCTGAGGGTGGTTAGCATCGGTCTGCTCCCAGCCAGGACAGAGATGACATTTTATAAGGAACTGCACCATGATACCTGCTGATTTACGGACAAGCAGTATTTGTTCTGGCAAAAAATAGCTTCCAATTAGCCTGAAAACAGACTGCTCTGGGTGTTGGATTTGCAGACTCTCTCTTATTTATTGGCAAACCTCATTTTAATATAATCAGCTGCTTGACAGGCAGGTTAGGTAATGATTCTTGATGTGAGTGCCAACAGATTTGAACACCAAGTACAGCCTTTAGTGCCCAGAGCCCTCTGCCAGTAGCTGAAATACATTTGATATTAAAATGTCATGGGAACCCAGGAAGCCCCTTGCCAGAGCACCTTGCTGAGTACATTAAAACACTGCCTTCAATAATTCATAATATCTGTTCAGTAAGCTGGTGTGTATGTGTGGGGAGAGGGGTAATAAAACAACTCAGACCTGGCCTGCCAGGATAATTTAGTGGCTAGTTAAATCTCTTGATGCTATTAATCAATAAAGTGGCCTACAGCATAAATAAATCTGGAATATAATATGACAGGGCTATAGAAGCGCATGGGAAGTGCTTCTTCCTCTCTTGTGTGTGATGCTAAGTGCCATACTGCTCCAGCAGCTGGTATTTGAATAACCTCAGTGCTCTAATACTTCAAGCATTCAGGCTTTCCAGCTGTGTTATCCCATGTCTGGATATCAGCTAAATGTCTTTGACTCTGCTGTGCGTGCGACACAGGGAGCAGCTGGCTGTGAAAATTGGAGCAGATTGTAAACTCCATCACTTAATCCAGTCTCGTTTCACTGATCAAGAGCCGATGTTGTGAGTGGAGGATCACTCCCTTCCTAAGATGAAAGCATTTTACCAGAATTGGAACTCTGTTTCTGCGGTGAGGTATGAACAAACACTCTTGACACAACTCATACTACTGCTCTAAATTTACAGTTGCTTTCAGTACTCCAAATTAATCTACTCATCCAGCCTCTCCAGGAATGCAACACAAGTCTATTAAAAACTCTCATCTCCTGATGAATGTGGTATAATTCTAGTGTAATCTACATCTTACCCTTACTGTATTGAGCCAGAACCCAATCTACTAGCAGACATCAGAAATGGGTATGATTAAATGATGTAGGTTTAGTTTTCCATTAAATTCAGCCCATAGCTACCCTTCTATTCATTAATACTGGGTTAATATTTACTTTTAAGACTTAGATATTTGTAGACCTTCCACGTATTTCTTCCACCAAACTGATTTTCAGCCAAGCACTGCATATTCAGTACCTTCACTCCTTCCCGCTGAATCCGGCAACAATTCCAGCATTCAGGTTAGCGTTGGCTCTGCCCAGATACTGGCAACTATGCTCAGCTATTAAGATGTTTGTGGAAAGCGGATGTGTAACTGCCTTAACATGTCTGAATTTGCATCAGATTTTGAATCCACACAAACACAGTGTCTGCTTTTCATCCAGATGTTTCCTGAAACTCAAACTCTGATCTTTTCCCTCTGTGCTACTCTGTCCACCTTTTTTGGCATCTGCTTCCATGAAGAAAATTAATTCCCCAGCAGCAGCACTACCTATGACTGAGCTACATCTTATATTAAAGCTCATCTTCAGGCTTCAGCACTCATTTCACAGAAAGAGGAGATGTGGGACCAGTTATAAGGCTCAGCCCATGTGTGGCAACATGTTTGATCACATCTTGCTCCTGTGCCTAAACCTCATAGTTTGGCATTTCCCTTCATCCAGAAATGCTGACTTTTTTTGTCCTGGTCCTTAGTGTCTGTGTCCGCGAGGCAATTCCTGTAATAAAAAGATCACACAGCATGGAAAACTCCTTCTCTGCGGAGCAGAACTTTGATTTCAAAATAGAGATATACAGCAAGGGAAAGAATTTGTTCTTTGTGATTGTATCTGGCCAAGGATTCCCCCACGCCTTGCAGACATAGCGATTCAGCTTCATGGGTGGCTGCTGAGAGGCTTCTGATCTCTCATCAGGCAGTGTGGAGAACACCAGGATGGAGCTGCTGAACTAGAAAAGCAAAGATACCAGGATCTTGGGAAAGGTGCTTGTCTGGCCCACAGTGGATACTTGTACTAAGAAGCTGGAGTTGTCTAGAAAGGCATCAAGAAATGTATCATGCATCTGACATAGGTTTCCTGGGATATGATAACTCAGGTCTAGGCTATATAGGAGCAAATGTGAAATGTCACTTGTCACAGAAGACATAGTCAAATGGGTAATCTCGCTCTCTGGGTGTACCAGGATGGGACTACAGTCTCATGTAAGTGTGCACAGAAGCTCTGATGCCTACAGCAAAGTCTGTGTTGCTCCAAATTCCTCCTAAAAGAGTTAGCTTGTTTAAAACTAGTGTGGTTGTACCTCCATGAGCTTCAGACACACCTTGAGCTACTGGTTAGGTACATGTATATTTATTCCACAGGTTGGACTGTAATGAGAACAGTTTAGCCCAAGAAGGAAATTTTTATTCTGTCTTTATTATAAATCTATACTCTGAGTTTGCTTGGTCTCGTGTAATTCTCTCATACTTCTGTAGCTTTAACCAATTCCCCAGCTCAGAGGTAATTACATTGTGCCGCTGCAGCCCAGAGGTAAGGATGGCACTCTTGGCTTACAGGAGATAGAAACAGCCATATTTATGACTCCTGATTAAAACATGGTATTGGAAAAAAGTATCATTTGAGTCATCAGGATATCAGTTGACCATTGCTTTTCTTCACGTCTGAATTAGAAAAAAGAATGAAGTTGCAATAAATTAAAAAGAGAATTTCAAGATGATATCCAAAGGTTTCCCACACCGGGTGTATATTTTTCTCCACCCATCATAAATCTCAGCAGTAGATCTTTCCCCACTCATGTTTTGCATTCGTAAATTGAACTCTGTACTCTGTCCCCTCAAAGATTAATGCCTCCATCTGAGGAAGCAGTTGAATACATGCTGGCGGTAGTGCTTTCATCATTAACAAATGGGAGACTGTGGGAGGAGAACAGAATTTGCATGCGTTGGATGTTGGCCTAAACATACTCAAACTGAATTCTGGACATCAGAGAAGAATTGATAGGGCATAAGCATTTAATCAGCAAATCACAGCAAAAAAATAAATAAATAAAACTGAGGAATGCCATTTTTAATTAAAAAGCTTTTCAGCGCTCTTTGTTCCAACATGAACAAATATGTCTGCAGAGTACACTCCAAACATCTCAAACCCATTATTTGCTGTCAAGTGGTATTATATTTTATTAGTGATCCTGGAGGAAGATTTTAAACCTCTGTAGAAGTCTGAAATATTTTTACTCCCCTATTTTTGAAGATGCATTTGAGAGACATTTAACTGCTACAAATGTTAAACCGGTAATTCAAAGTAAGTATGGTGCCTCATATGTGCCCATGCGAGTACAACTTGGTCCTCATCCTTGTGCAGACCTCTGAGTACCTTCACAATTACATTTACTCACACTACAAAGCTACCCAGTAAACCTGCTTAAAAACAAACCAAATTTGCCTAAAATCAAAATAAAATGTCAGCAGAGAGCAGGTTGACTTTGCCACCTGGCTCTGCAAACAGCTGCATGCAGAAAGCTGTGCTAGGACTGACGTTTAAGCAAATCTAAGTTGTTAAACCTTTTTTTTTCTTTTTTCTCACAAACAACAGCACGTGGAGGAACAAAATAAGCACATGCAGTACGGAACAAAGGACATTCATCACTGGGATATTTTGGCCTCTAATTGAGCAGCAGTCATATCAACTTCCTCCATCACCCGGCTCTAGGACTGAGTGTCTTTGCTGTGCTGGGGAAGGAAAGGCAGAAACACCTGTGGGCACTGCAGATTTTACCTCAGTTCTTGCAAGAGTGCAAGAACTAACCAGGGTGCTCTGGCTGCTTTCCAGCCAAGGCAGATACAAGATTTTGCCTGCCTAGAAATCATCTAAGACATTTCAAAACATTTTCTTCACTTCCTGCCTTAAACTTTTGCAACTATTACCTTCTGCATTAGAGACAGTGGCTTTTGTTGTAAACCAGTAAAATTAAATCCTATGTCTGGCACTTGACGAGTAGCTTGATTTTTTTTTTTTTTGGAAGGTTGATGTTGTTTGACAGTTTTTACTGGTTTTTGTGTTAGTTCTTTAATTAGCCCCTTGTGATCATTGGCAAAGGCCTGAAATTGTAGATGCTGTGGAGGACACAGGCTTACAAGAGTGAAAGAAAACAAGTAGATAAGTATATTGTATTTTTTTAAAAAGCAGTTTTTAAATTGATTTCTGCTGAAATCAAAAAAGTCTTGTTTCAGTTTGAAGACTACTGATAGAGTCATCAGATTCCCACTGAAGGATATCCTTATGACTTTTACAGCTCCCACAAAGCACTAAATGACTGTTGGAATCTGGGACACTACCACTGCTACTTTTATACTGGCGTTTGGTACACGCTGTAATCTTTCCACCAAAATTCTAAGCAGGGGAAAGTACCTGAACATGAGATACGCAGGAATCAAGGGCAATAGACCAGAGGTCAGACATCTTATCAATCAGCCACGGCTTTTGTGCAGATAACACGGGCTGACGCTGTGAAGTGCTGCTTGCTCCTAATTTTTGCTGAGGACGGTGATGACTGGAGATGCTCAGCGTCACGACATCGAGCACCCTCTGTACCAGGATGGGACTGCAGCGGGTGTTTGGTGTTGCTGTGCTGATACGGGTCGATACACGGGTCGATACCGAGCCGTTGTGTAATAAACAAACCCCAGACCGAGCCTGTGAGCTGGGGGGCTGCTGCGAGGCGCATGGTTTGCTCTGCAGCTGGAATATGATGTTCTGCTTTGGGTGCTGCGATAAGTGTGCGAACCGGAGCGAGTGCGCAAGTGCTGTGGATACCACCAGGGCTGGAGGGTTTGGGTTTGGGCAATCTGGGGCAGAGGACGGAGCAAATGTGTGAGAGAGGTTCCTGCAGCGGAGGGAATGACCTGTGAGCTCACATGCACAGGGCACAGCCCGTGGCCACTGCACGGCAAAGAGGCTGGGGATGGCCAAAGCATGCCCCAGGCTCAGGCTGGGGGAAAGGTGTCTCACCACAGCACTGGTTCCATGAGGAGCTCTGGAGCTCCAGGGGAAGGGCTCCTGGGAGGAGAGCTCGGTGGATGCTCCCTGGGGCGCTCTGGAAGCCTCAGCTGCTCCACAGGGAGAGGTCATGGACCCCCAGCACTGCAGAGTGTGGAGAGGGGCCAGAGGTGGGTGATGCTGAGGGAGAATGAGGTGGTGGGACTGGGGCCCATCTGGACCATTCCGGCACTTCACACAAACGAACGCGTTTCTTTAGTTGTTGGAGCCATCCCTTGGCCTGTTCAGCTGGAGGAGAGAGGCGAAACACCTTATCACAGCCTACAACGCCCCCATGGTGGGAAGAGGATGGGCAGGCACCCATCGCCTCCATGGTGAGCAGTGACACGACCCGAGGGAATGGTTTGGAGCTGTTCAGGGAGAGTTTGAGGCTGGGTATTGGGAACAGATCTTCTCCCAGAGGGCGGTGAGGAACCGAAACAGGCGAGTGGTCGCAGCACCTCGCCTGACCGAGTGCGAGAACCCTCGGGACAACACGCTCAGGTGCACGGGGGCACTCTCGGGGATGCCGCGCGCGGGGCCGTTGGACCACCCTTGTGGCTGCGCAACTCCCACAGGGCCGTCACAGCCGCCCCCGCCGGCTCGCGGCGCTGACTCAGGCGGGCGGCAGGCGGCGCCTTTAAATGTGCCGGGCCCGCCCGCTCCGCCTCAGGTGCCGCCGCCGCTGTGCCGGACTCTGCCGTGCCGTGCCGTGCCGTGCCGCCCGCACCGCCCCGCGCCTGCGCCCCCGCACCACCTGCCCCGCTCCGGTCGCGCAGCGCCGCCCGGGCCCAGCCAGAACCACCGGCGGCACTCCCGCGCCGATCGCGACCCCCGGGCCGATCGCGACCCCCGGCCCTCGGTAGCACCGGCGGCCCTTAAGGTGGATCGCGCTTAAGGTGGAGCGCTGCCGCGAGGCGGGCCGGGCGTTAAGGTGGAGCGCGCTTAAGGTGGACTCTCGGCGAAGCCGCGCCTGCCGGCGGGGGGGCCGGGGCTCGGCATGGGGAGCCCCGCCTGAAGCGGGGCCCGAGGAGCCGCGCCGGCCCGGCCCGACGAAGAGGAGGAGGAGGAGGAGGAGATGGGGGAGGCCCGCCGCTGAGCAGCCAGCTTCGCCCCGGCCGCTGACAATGCCCGGCTCGCGGGCGCCCGGCAGGAAGAGGCAGCCCATGGAGGAGGGCGAGGTGGGGAGCGCAGCTGGGGCTGCTCGGGCTGCCGGCCCTCCGCGGGGCGGGGGCGGTGTGGGTGGGGGTGCCCCGTCGCGTTTGGATTGGGAGAGGTTTAATTTTCTTTCAAGGCAGCCCCTTCATCCCCGCCATCCTCCTCCTCCTCGTCCCCTTGCAGCTGTGAAGCCGTCCCGGCCGCAGCGCCGCCGGCCCGCGGGCGCAGCGCCATGGAGGCGGTGGGAAAGTTTGAGTTCAGCAGGAAGGACCTCATCGGGCACGGAGCCTTCGCCGTCGTCTTCAAAGGCAGGCACAAAGAGGTGAGAATCCCGGCTTTTTATTAGTATTATTTCGCCTTTGTTTGTTTGTTTCTTTCCCGGCCTGGGCCGAGCCGGGCAGCGCGTCCCGGTCGCCCCGTCCCCAGCGGCCGCTGTTGCCAGGCTGGGCATCGCGCCGGGCTCGGCGGTGGCAGCCGTGTTTATTGTTATTTATTGTTGTTCTTTTCGGAGTTTCTTGGGGAGCAGGCGTGTGTCCCGGCAGGTGGCATCCCCTTGGGACTGGGTGGCCGGCACCTGCCTCGGGGGTGTCCGCAGAGCCCCCCAAAACCCCCGAAACAAGGTGGCAAAAATCCCCCCCCACTGTCTATGAAGTGTGTGAGGAGCTGTTCCTTTAGTTCGGGTTGGGGTTTTTTTTTGTGTGTGTCTGTGCAGTCTTCTCCTTCTCCGCTTAATTCTTCCAGGAGGAGGAGGAGAAATCTCGTAGTGGTAAATAAAAGGAAACCAATCCAGCAGTGGATTTGCCATCATTAGGGCTTGGGATAAGCCACGGCTCCCACGGTGCGTTTATTTCTAGGGATTAAATAAGAGGATAATCGTCATATAAAGTAGTAACAAAAACCCGAACCGTGGGCTTTTCTCCTTGGGCTGACAAGCGTAATTCGGGAAAGGGCAAGTCCGAACAAGCAAGGGGTGGGCATTGGGATGTGAAGCGAGAGGCCTCTTCCAGCGCTTCCTTCAGCAGTGTTTGTAACCGGTTAAGAGGCTGCTTATTCTAATGTAAATTAATGGTGAAATTTACATGTATCTTTGTATTACATATGCGCTGTTTCAGAAACCTGAGCTGGAAGTAGCAGTGAAATGCATTAACAAGAAGAACCTTGCAAAATCACAAACTCTGCTGGGCAAGGAAATAAAAATCCTTAAGGTAAAGGCAGACTGGCTTGTTTTCTTCAGTCTTTGTTCTGTATGCCCTTTGTTGCTCCCATCTTAGTCTTCTTTTTTTACTCTTTCTAGGAATTGAAGCATGAAAACATTGTTGCCTTGTATGACTTCCAGGTAAATACATTCAATTATGGCAAAGCGTTCTGAATTTGGGAAAGGTAGAGTGGAGTTTGTGAGATTTCAGTTTTTAACAAATGTTTTGTATTCAGATGTGTATTCTTCGGGGAGAAAGTCTCCTAATAAGTTAGGGAAAGGTAAACACCACTGAGCAGATTATGTGGTGTTGGCTGGACCACTGAACTCGTGTGCTGTTGGGAAGTGGAAGCTTCTGTTCCCAGGGTGTTATGCAGTGAAATGCAGTGTGTGGTGAATATGTCTGTGGTGGAAGCTCGTAAGTTCTCAAAATGTTAGAAACAAAATTGCAGTAGTTATATTTGCCGTGGCCACCTTTGGTTTTCTTTCTCTGCTCCGGATACACTCCCTGAGAAAATTCCTTTTTCCTGGGCCATGTAAAAATAGTGTGAGCATGACTTTGTAGCATATGATTGTCTGCAGTTCCAGAGGATTTTAATATGCATTTTTCTGTTGTCCTTGTGGCAGTCACTAAGTGTTAAAAATTGCAGCAGACATTTTTAGATTGTTGTGGTTTCCCGCAGTCGCCTTTTCCTTCAAAGTCAGCCCTGAAGATCTAATCTATGGGGCTAAAACCGATCCGCTCTGAAACCCGAGTTATCCAATTACTTTTTCTTTCTTTTTTTTTTTCCTTGAATATTTAGCCAAATCCCGCAGGGTCGCGGGGCAGGTTTTCGTTGACGTTTGTGACGCTTTTTAAAACACGGCTGCGGGATGCAAAGCCTAAGATGGAACCGCTGTGTTGGTGGGTGCCGGGCTGGCAGGCGGTGGCCCTGCGGTGGCTTATCGGGATGCTCCTGCCCTGTCGCCGCTATCACGTGTCCCGCAAGCCGCCGTGTTTGTTGACATTCCTCCTTTTCCCCTGGATTGGCTCCGGTGGCTTCCGCGTCAGCCCAGCGCGGATCGCGGCCGGTCGGGGCAGCCGTGCCCGCCTGCGGTGCCTTCTGGGGGCTGTAGTTCTGCTCCGTCCCCCCCGCCAGCCATCCCTCCCGGCTGGGACACCCCCCGTGTCCCTCCCTGCCGGAGCAGGGGGCTCTGGGGACGGCTGCGAGAGGCCAGCGATTTGGTTTGGTGGGAGGTGGAAGTGGGGGATGTCAGGTCGCTCCTGGGAAGCAGGATTGCTGCTTGGAATTGTTCTTTGGATAGCTGTGCCAAGCAGTGTCTGTCTGCCTTTGGGCTGGTGTGTGCTGCAGAGGAGCTGGGAAAGCCTCCTCTGGGCACATTACAGCTCATGGGGTTTTTTACCTTCTCTGTACCTTCTGAATTTGCCTAGTAACTTTTCACTTGAGGGAGTGAGTGGCTGCTCCTGCACTTCATCTGTCCTTTGCATTTGTATGAAGCGTTTATGCTGCTGGGTGTGCTCATTGCAGAGCTTTCAAAACTTCTGTTGTGTTTCTCTCCCTGTTTCAAGTTACTGCTGGTTAGGAAGCAGCTCAAAGGAGCAATTTCATCACTGTTACACTTCTAGCAATTAATTTTTCTCCTTTCATGATGAGCTTGAGTTAAATTCTCTGTATAGCTGTGTAGTCTGGTGAGATTTTTGCAAGAAGCTGTGTAAGATGCCACAGAACAAGAACCTGAGAATGGTCCAGGGCTCAAGGCGTGACCAGGTGTGTGTTTAGTTACCAGCTTTGTCAGAGAGTCCTTGTATGACCTGGGTAATTTGATTCCTCAGATAAAAGGAGATGGTTTAGGGAGCAGTGAGTGTTTTACAGTGCCACCAGGGTGTGGAGTCACCTCTGGTGTGAGGTGATCGGTCACCAGACCAGATGGGGTCCATCCGTGTAGGTTTTGTGTGTAATGGGTCTCAGTGCTCTGTCTGCTTGGGAGTTGTATGAGAGTAAATTATCTGTGCAGGTGAAAGTGCAGGTCTGTGGAAGGCTGGCTTCTGCCCACCTTTCCTTACTTTGTAGAAAAGACTGCTAATTACTCGCCTTGCTCCCCCAAGGCAGGATTGGTTGCTTCATTCACAGCTGCATGTGTATTTACCCGTGAAAATATATTTGCAGTTAATTGAGCCCTTACTTGTAGACTTTGAAAAATGAAGACCTTTGTTCTTGTACCAAAACATAGAGCAAAAGGGAAAAAGTACTTCCTGTGAAACTTAATGTTGCCCCGTAGCTTTCTGTCATTGCATTTTGTGTCCTCCCTTCCTCTGCTCTGCCTGTCAACAATGGCTCTAACTTTTACTCCTGTACACAAGGAAATGGTTACCAAAACCACAGTGGCTGTAAGCAAGTGATTGCGCCCAATGGTGCTTTCATTTGCATTTTCCCTGCTTAAAAACTAATGTCAAGCAGGCCTCATACAACACAAGATTTTTGATGTGATGCTAGATTTGCCTCAGACAGACTCTTGCGGCGCTGATATTTAGTACTGGCAGGCAGCTCTTGCGTTAGTACCCTTAGTTTATCTTTCAAATCCAGAAAATTGCTGTGTTCCTTCTTGCTTCCTAGAACTCCGTGATATTGCTTCATAAATAATGACAAAATATGAAGCTTCCTAGGAGTAAATGATACTGATGGTCATTTAATGCATAAAAGTGCAGTGACTGGACTTTTATCGATCCCCTTGCTGGAGTCCTGAGAGCAGTGTCAGTACATGAGAACGGCTCATAAAATGAAATATGCATATTCCCATTATTATGTGCTCATGTGTTAATGAAAGGTGCTGTTAATAGTTTAGGAACCTCATGCAAGAACGCTTGCTCAGAATGAAGAGGATAAATCATATCACGTTTCTGAAAGTGCTGTTTGTTTAGTGCCTGTATGGAGTTGTGGTGCAGGTTTTTCCTAGTCACAGAAGCTGTTTGGCGTAGAGTAAAAACTGTATTCCACCATGTGTGGGGTGCATTAGTAGTTACTGAGCAATCCCTGGCTCCTCAGCTGGCTTGTAGAGGGGCTGGACTTGGGCACCCTGGTCTGCAGCAGTCGAGGGGAGTACAGTGGTCTGGAGGAACATCTGGATACCAAATATGTCTTTACTCTGAATGAAGACAGCCAAATGAGCTCTTGTTCCTTAAGGTGGAAATTAGTAACAACGAGGATACAAATGATGTTTTCTCCCAGATGAGGATTTGGTATGGAAATGAGGTTTCTTGGAAAACTGATCTCCAAAACTGAGAATCAGTTCAATACTTCACACATGTTTACTCTGAAAGCTTAGCATGTGTGATCTGGTGTGTGGGACTTGCTTTAGTTTTCTTTGTGACTCAGGACATTGATGCTGTGATCTTGATTAGCTGAGGGGATTCAATGGTAGGAAGGTAACACTTGAACTTTTCAGATCCTGGGAGCACTATGTGCTAGACAGCTTCTCCCAGCACTACTAACAACGATGTGCCTCTGTGTCACTAAGATCTTTGGGCAGTGGGAGATTCTGGATATGTTTTCCTCCCTGTGCTGTGCCAGCTGCCTCAGGTTGAGTAAGTGTCAACTGAAGATCTCACATGTGGCTGTGTTGGTGCTAGGGCAGAAAACCTTCTATTCCTGGACACAAATCATGCTTCAGATATTAGAAAGCATTTTCCTGCACGAAATAGGAAGAAGGATTATTTCCCTAATGCTGTGCTGTGAGCTGAGCTTGCTTCTTAAAGCCACCTGGCTGGGACTGTGCCTGTATTGGGTGGGTTTTGTGTTGGTGGTTTGGTTTTTTCTCCAAGTTATGTGATTTTTTTTTTTTTTTTTTCCCCCAAATTTTTGCCTGGGTGGGATGGACTAGTCGCAGCAGCACAGCTGTTAGCATCACACAGGGCACTGCAGTGACGTTTCTATTTCAGCCTGTGTTACCTGAGGGTCTGCTTTCCATAATTTGGTGACAAGTTGGCTTATTGTACTCACGAGTTTGGGGTGAGCTGAGAGCAATTCTTAACTCGCTCGTCTAGTACAGACTCACCAAAAATATTTCTGCTGGGATGACTGTATCACCCAGAGACAAAGAACACTGAGTCCTTGCAGTGCAGTTTTTCTCATGCACATGGATTAAGGAATGGGTGGCAGAACAAACACTTCTCAGCTTAGTGATCAGTCACCCTGGGCTAGTGATAATAACAACCTTGTTGTGTTGCTGCTGTATAGCAAGTTCTTGTGATCAATAGGACTGTGGCTGCTGGGCTGGCTGCACCATCACCCTTTTCTGTCACGGAGCCTTTAGGTGTTAGTCTGCATCTTGTGTACGTGCCTGCTGCTGTCCCCTGGGACCTCTGGAGCGCAGTGTCCTTAGGTGTGTCCTTTGGAGTGCCCTCCAGCACTGCTCGCCTCTGCTGCAGCGTGCTGTGGGATGAATCAGTGCTGCTGCAGTGTCACCTCATGCCTCGCCACCTCTCGTGCCACCTCATGCAGGATCTTCTGTTCCTCAGGCGCTGCTGTCTGGGTGCCCCGTCTTGGGAGACAGGGCTCCACTGTGACACTTGGAATGACTAAGGAGGCCCTCTGTGTCTGGGAGATCACACTCCTGAGGTCAGGCTGCCTGCTTAAATCCTGTTTTAATTCCATCCCCGAGCGAAGCTGGCAGGTTGCCTGGTGAGTGGGTGTAAAGTGCAGGCTTCTCTGAACTGCCAAGCAATCCTCTTTCTGTTTGTGCTGCGGACAAGAATGGGGTGTCTGCTATCCTGCCGCATCAGCATCCTCCCATCTGTTGAAGGGAATCACTGAAGATTGAATCTGGCTTAATTTAGAGCTAGAAGGGAAAAGGACAAAAACCCAAACACCTGCCAGTAGGTTTGTAGGGTTGAGAGTTTAGTGGACCAAAATGGGTATGTTTGTGGAGAGTTGAGAATTTTATAGTTTGTTTTTTTTTAATGCTGGCTTCTCTAGCAGAGTATCCCACTGTACAGGTTCCAGAAACATCTAGCAAATATTGACCACTAAATATGGACCTCAGAGGAGTCATAGGCTTTTTATAGAAGGAGTTGTCTTGCTGCATTTCTGAAGTTATGATCACTGTTTTACTCATCCTGTGTGTAAAGCACATACCTGTGTTCCTCTCACATGATTAAGGTGTCATGGAAGAGCTGGCGATGTGGTGGTTAATAGCCTCTAAAGCTCCTGTGGAAGGTAGCATTACTCAGACTATAATGACAGGTTAAGGAATGTTCCCCAGGAGTAATCGGAAACTGGTAGGCTGTTGTGTTCGCAGTTTGACAGCAAAGCTCTGGTAACGGCAGAAGTGCTGTTCATACTGCCCTTCTTGAAGTTCCATCAGTGTTTTCACCATGAAAATTTCCACTGTGTAATTCCTTGTGACAACTGAACACATTTGGTTGGAGTGAGCAAAGCAAGGAGTTGAAGATTTGGAGGATAGATGAGAAGTGCCTCCTAATCAGTGGCTGGGTGGGATTAAATTCAGAGAGAGAAACACTGTTTGAATTTACTTCGAATATTTATGGGTTCAAACCAAAGCCTAATTAAAAGATTTAATTTTCTGGCCAGACTGAACTTGCTCCTAAACTGTGTTTCAAAAGCTCATCTTAATGCTCAAGCTCGTGTAGGGAATTGAGGGTACAGTTCACTTTTCATGTGTCTTCCTTTCTCCTTTCCCTTTCTTTCACCCCCTGCCATTCCCCTCCCCGTGTTGATACCAACTGAAAAGTTTTGCAGAACAGGCAGACTAGCAAGGAGAGGGTTGGTGTTGGTGTTGGTGGTAGGAATCCAAGCTGGATGGCTCTGGTTCGCTTTGGCAAAACGCTTCAAGAGTTTCTGGTCCCTGAAGCGGATGTGGGTCTTCCTTGAGGTAAACTGCCTCCATCCCAGCAGAGAAATGCCGTGGGGAAATGGGCAGCTAAGCACAGGAGCGGTCAGCAAAGGTGGTGGTCTTTGATCTGCAAAAGTTCTGGGTTTAGTTTGGTTTTCAAAATAAGCATATGTGTTTTTGTTTGATGCTTTCTCTTGGCTGGGTGTGTTGGGGTTTTTGGGTTTGTTTTGGTTTTTGTTTTTTTTTTGCTGTTACTGATGTTGATGTAGCAATAACAATGGCATACTTGGTGGAAAGTGAGCAAGAATGATGTGGTCTTCATATGCAGTGTTTCTCCGGTACAGACCTAAACATACTTGGCTTAAGAGAAAGCATATTAATTGTCTTCAGATGTTATGGTTCCTCTCTGAGAAATGATCACAGCAGAGTGCATGGGAGAACCTTGTCCATAGGTAACTTTGGAACCTCTTCTGTGCTTAGTGTATAGCAGAGGTGCCTTAACTGTGTGGTATCTTCTGCATTATAATGTGCAGACCTTAAATATCACTGTAAACATAAAGAGATGTTGTCAAAAGATGAAGTGAGGATCTCAGAGCTGCATTTGTTTACTAAGCAAGGTTGTTTCAAGGGGGCCTGATAAAAATGAATCAGATTGTGCATCACTGGTTGCTTAGGGCAGTAATGTTCTGTCTGGCTGCAGGAGCACCTGGCTTGTCTCCTAGCATCAGGGTAACAGGAGGAATTAGGTCAGCTGAGCTGGCATAGTAGGGATCAACCAGACAGTGTGGTTCTGGTTGGGAGTGAGAGATGCATAATTTTATGTCATTAGAGATCCCATTTAGCAAAGTGTCTTGCATGTCTAGCAAGGGAGGGCTTCCCAGCTGGGGTGTGAGAGCTGCTCCTGTGATGGGGAACCCCAGGGACTGCAGTGGGGTGCAGTGGTGCTGGGCAGGGCTGGGAGGCAGCCCCGGGGGCTGCAGGGGGGGCTCTGCATGTCCCCTGTGCGTGTGCTGTGTCATGTTACCATGCACACAACTGGGCCATGGGGGACTTTCTCTCTGGAGGCTTCTTCATTTGCATTTGATATTCTCTTCATTTAGTTGGTGATTGTAGACAGCATGTTAAATGTGTTAAAAAGTACTCATTTCTCTGTTTTTTTTAAATACTGCAGATTTGAGCTCATGTTTTCCTGGCTTCCAGTAACTGGATGTTTTTTCCCTCTTAAATTAAGACCATTTTTATTTGAAAGAAAACGCATGCTTTTTTTCTTTAAATCTTTTTTCCACACCTTTGTGATAACCAGTGTGGGTTTTTTTCTTAAATCTGATAAATGAAGTCTGAAATAAATGGATGTAAAAGAGAAGACTTGCAAAGGCCAGTCACTCATGCAGCTACTATAGAAGACCATGGGGAAGTCAGACATTTTCAGAGTTGTTTAAAGGAAAAAGAAAAACAAACAAAACAAAAAGCCCCAAACAACTCCTGCAGAGTATCAGGCTCTGTTTGGGATATACCGTTAAAAACCAAGCCATTCCCAGCTTTATCAGTGGAATAAACCAAACTTTAGGACTGAGTCACTTTGCTTGTATTTACACATATCTCAGTAAATTAATGTCTCAATGACTGTGATTAAAACTGAAATGTTCCCATTTCTACTGTATTATCCACCTTGACCCACAGCTCTCCCCCACTACTCCTGCTCATTGGGCAATGCATAAAATGCAACTTTATGGTATGCAAGGATTTAATTCTAGTGCATGTGACTGAGCTTAAGGGAATGGGGAATTCAGCCTTAAATGTTCAGTTTATAGTGTGGCTGTGATACTGAAAGGAGACGAGGAATAAATACAGAAAAGCAAATTGGATCTTGATTATTTTTGTCATTGTTTTTAAAATTCTGACGTTTCCTCTCTTGATAGCATTATGTAATACATTGCCGTTTGCAAAGGGGCTTGCTTTTGTTTGAAAAAGCTTCTAGGTATTCTGGCAAAGAGGACACTCCATGTCAGAAAGTCCAGACTTCCCAGGATTTCTCTTATCCTTGCCTTGCTGCTGCAGCTGTTGCATGCAGGTGTGACCTGCATCCAATGCAACTGGGCAGTGATGCCTCCCCAAGAGCTAGCTGGGGGGAGCACAGACTGCTGTAGGAGGTGCAGCATTACCCCCAGAGCAACATGATTGCTGTAAGGAGGGATTGCTTTTCAGTGTTTCAGCAGCACAAGTCTTCAGTTTGCTCTGATGTGCATGTTTTTGGTCTTGCCTTGAAGCTGTGTGAGCTGTGAAACCCAGCACTTTGTCTCTCTACCCCATTATGACATGAATCCCATACTTTGGTTTCTGTGGTTGGGCTCAGATGCAGCTCCAGCTGTGGCCTGCTGTAGTGTGCTGCTCTGCAGAGGCCTCGTTTACCTCTGAAGGAGAGTCACATTTTTCTGTCTGAGCTCTCTACAAGCGCTGTGGTCACCAGTCATCCAGCAGGTGTGTTGGATCTCAGGGCTTTGGTCGAGGCCAGCAGTGAACTTGTGTGAAGCCAACAGCAGAGTGCCCAGCAGTGGGGCTGTGACCAGCACTGTCCCCTCC
Source organism: Grallaria varia (assembly GCA_013396735.1). Classification (NCBI taxonomy): domain Eukaryota; kingdom Metazoa; phylum Chordata; class Aves; order Passeriformes; family Formicariidae; genus Grallaria; species Grallaria varia. The sequence goes on along the minus strand of VWZG01011743.1, from coordinate 64,900 downwards.
ACTGCCTGGTGGGGCTGGTCTGAAGGAACCTGCTCAAAGTGTCCAGTGGAAGGGATGGTGGAGTTTCTCAGGTCACTTGAAGACTGAACTGCCTTACCAGCTGTGCTCCCATTTGTCCATGGTGGTATGAGCTGACTGGCAAACAGCTCTGTGGGCACGATGTTGTCTCTTTTGGTTTTTAATGTCATGCAGGCAGCCTTTAGAATTGTTGCCAGGAGGATGGGAAATACTTTCCCTCCCTTCCTGAAGCCTGTGTAGAACCAAAGGATAGCTTTCAAGCTGTTTTTAATCTGCCCTGAAGTACAACCTGTCCTGGAACAGGTCATCAGATTTACTATAGAGAATACTGTAGTGCCTGGAATGGGGCAGTGCTGATCCTTGGCATCATTGTTCTTCTGGTCCTACAGAAATTTGCCTGTTGCAACACCTGTTGTTTGCAAATCACTTCCAGGACCTTTTGCTTTTCTGTGACTGCTGCTGTAGCCCAAGATTTCTCACTTTTGGGGTAGCCCATACTCAAGAGGAAAGTGGCTGCTCTCTTGGTATAGGACTTCGCGCTCTGTACAACTTGAAACCCAAAGGTCTCTCGTAAAATGTGCTTTTGTCTGGCTGTGAAGCTGTGTCTGGGCTTGAGAAACATTTTGTGGTATTGCATGTCCATGCAGAGAGGAGATTATACTGCAGTGAATGAGTGCTTTCCTTTTCTTTCTTCATCTGAGTTAATTGCTGTCTCCTGAATTGGAAACCTGCTCAAAATGTTCCTGAGTTCCATATTGATAAAGTTTAGGAGGAGTAAAGAGGATGACCAGGGCCAGAGAACAGACAGAGGACATGAGAGGCTCTGACACCTGTTTTTCTTCTTACTCGAGGCCAAAAAGCACATGAATGTCTTATAGCTGTTTGCTTTGGATCTGTTTTCCGAACAGTGAGCATTGGTAGGTGCTCCCACGCTTCAGATTGGTGTTACTATTGTCTCTTACCTTGCTTCTGCTCAAATAGTTGTGTCAGGAGATAATCCTTGCATAGCATGACAGTTTTCCTTTCCCTCTTCAGAGATTAACCTGCTTGAGCCAAGCTGTGAGCCCCAGTGAAATAATACTAAGATATTTTGCTTTTTGGAAAGTACCTTCCCTCTCTTGAGAGCTGTGGGTTTGTTTTACCCTGGCCCAGTGTGCTTGGGAGGCCCTGCCTGAGCCCGAGCAGTGGCTTTTCAGGTGCCATTGCCCTAGGAATTGGGTTCTGTAAAGACTGTGTTCATGGTTCCAGTTCCTCTGTCAGAAAGCGATGGCTGGAGACCGTAGGCCAGGAGGGCACTGGCTCCATGGGATCCTACTGGCCAAACAGGAGGATGTGCTGCGCTGTGGTTCTGCTGCAGCAAGTGGGGCAAGTAGCAAAAGAAAAAAAGGTGGAAAAGCTTTAGCTTTCTGTTGGAGGAAAACGCCACTGTCAGGCCCTTGGCTCTGTTATGCTTCAGTTGTGTTGGTGCAGTTGGTTAAGTCCTAGCCTTGCTTACAGAGATCCATGTGTGGCAATTATCTTTGCTTGGCAGTGCCTCTGGGTGCTGTTGGAGAGTGGTGTTGAGAAGCTCATGGGTTGGATCTCCTGAGAGATACAAACCAGGAACCTTTGCCATCAGAGGGAGGCCAGCAAACAGGCTGATCTTCAGCAGAGTAACAAAACCAGTCTTGAGGACTTGAGTCCGTACAGCTCTTCTCCTGTAGGCAGCAGGAGCCTTGTCAGCATGTGGTCGTAACAGTGGAGCTACATTCATTTCCAAAGTGTTCCTCCTGCATCCCCCAGTCTTCCTAGAAAAGAAGACTTGTGTGAGGTGGAAGCTGTTCTTTGCTGGTTTTACCCCAGAACTTTTTACAGCGCTGGTCCCACACAGATTCACGAGAACATTGCGCAGCTGAGAGAATCTTGGAGTGTTGTATAATCAAATTTCCGATCTTTCTTCCTTCCTGAGCAACTTTCTAAACTTGGTGGCAGGCTGAGTGCAGGGGTAGAGTGCAGAGGAGGATTTTTCTAAGGAAAATTCCTCTCGCTGACTTTTTAAGCTGTGGTAGGAGGATGACTAACTGTGGGTACACCCAGACATTTCCCTTTGGACACACCTAAACACACTTTCCAAGAAGAGGATCATGCCACCTTTCAGTATGGGTGGAGACAAAATTTAAAGGGAGACAGGACTGCTGGGTCTTGATGCCATCCCTCCTGGTGTCCCAGTGAGGTATTTTAACAGAGCACCTTCATGGGGTGCTTTACTGCTGAATGAGGTTTCTTCATTTCTTTGTCCTCCATCAGCAGATGTGTTATTCGTGGACAGCAGAGGCTATTGCCTATTTTTACACTCAATTAAATTGTAACTTCATCGCTACGGCCTCTGCTGCAAGAACTACAAGTCAGGCAATGATCCAGACTGATTAATTATCAGCTTAATGCCTTTGGCAGAGGCCTTTTGCTGCTATTGTGGAGCATGGTCAGGGTACTGCTGCGCTTTGTGATGAGAGGAAAAGTTAGGGGGTTGTCTTTGTGCTGTCCACTTCATTGAGCTTGTTTAGTGACAGGATTAGCCTTGGCTGCACCAACTGGCACATGTGAATAAGAGGTCCAGAGGAAATTATCTGTAGCGCTTCTTGGACACGAGCCTCTGCAGAAATACAGCAAACTGTAACACTTCTCTTGTTGCTGATATGGAAACAAGTGGGTTGGGTATTTTGGGTTTTTTTTCCAGGGAAACCAGTAGCTTGCAAAATTTGGCTTGCAGTACTTTTTCCTTGTTTTGTTAATGGACAAATTGTAAATACAGTGGAAGGATAAAAACAGACAAGAAATAGTTTCTGGTGCTGAATCAACTTGAGAGAAGTCCATCAGCCCCTTTGAGAAACCAGAAGTCTCTTTAGACAGCTGAATCTGTTGTAACCAGAGTAAGCTCTACTGGCTTTTTCCAAAAAAGATCTTGTTTCTGGGACTCTTCCTGAAAAAAAGAATGCTTCGTTTTGTTGGCAAAACTCTACAGATTTCTTTCTGGTACGTGGGTCTTGAAATGCTGAAGCTGCAAATGTGGAAGTTGTTCTCCCTGCTACAGGCATCATCTGTAAGCTGAAAATACCCCTGCTAGATGTTCCTCTGGGGCGGCGTGTGTGTGTGCAGCAGGGAGGCTGAGTGTTCAGGGGGTGCAGATGCCTGTGGATGGTTGGGGGAGCCATCTCCTTCTCTCTTAGAAGCCTTTCAGGCATTGCCCTCTTATCGCACCCACTCAGGGTGAAGAGATAGAACCACCAACCACCAAGGTCACGTTGTTGTTGGGAAAGTTGAGCAGAGCATCTCCCTTGCCAGCGTGGGTCCTTGTTTAACCCTGGTCGCTGTACGCTCTGGCTGCCAAAAATCAATGACCTGCTCGATGATGTTTGTTTGCAGAATCTTTAAATAACGTAGAGTGGAAAAACAACCAGACTGCAAAGTGTACATTAGCTGTTGGCTAACAAATTATTACAAATATCTCCTGGACTTGGTTTGTGTAAGCTCTGCTTCCTCTTAAGTTTCTATATCGGTAATAATATACTGAGCTTCCCCAAACCCTGCTGTCATTACACATATTTATGTGCAGTGTTACTGAGCTGCAGTGATCACAGCGTGTTTAGCCAAGAAGTGTCTATGAAAACTGCTTCTGTGGCAGTGATGAACTTGGTGTGGGCTGCAAAAACCATTTCAGACACTTCCTCTGTGCCCAGCAGTTACCCTGCGGTGAGCTCCTTGAGCAGCTGCACTGCACTTCTGTCTCAAAGCTTCTAGTATGTCTGGGGCTGGACTTCCTGTAGAACTGTAAGTCTGGGCTATCCGGTGTTCCTGCTTAGCACAGCAGGAGATGGTGAGCTTTGAACACTCCTGAACATTCCCCCTTCAGAACTTTGTGATGTTCAAAGCTCGTGATTATGCTTGGGATTTTCTTCTTGCACTGCTTCCCTTTGACTGGTGCTTTTAACCACAGACTGGTTTCCCACTTCACCCAATGCGTGTATGAAGTCGGATGACTTAATGTGTGCCGCTTTCAAATGCAGAGGTTGGAAGGCAAAACCTGTTTAAAGTTGTGCTTGTCATGCAAGGAAGTGCAACAAGCACCTTCTTGAAGTATCAGAGAAAATTGCTTTTTGAACAAACAAGGGGACTTCAAAAAGCTCAGCTGGGTTTGACAGTGAGGACAGCTCTAAGAGTTGAGGGTGGCCCTGGGCTCTGGTGAACACTTGAACCCATGGCTCTGGGGCTGCCTGGTGCCTTGAGCCCCTCGGGGAAGGTGGCCAGTGTCCCCTGCAGCTGTGGCTTGAGTTTCTCAAGTCACAGGTAATTCAGCTTCCTCCTCTCTCCCCCTGTTCCTCCAACCATTCTGCAAGCAAACATATGGAAACTCAGATTTCACATTGGGAGGTTAAAAGAGGACAGAAGAGAAATGATGAGAGGTGCAGAGGACTCGAGGCGTTGGCAAAGGCAGGCAATTTGGTACAGGCTTGACAGGAGGTAGAGTCCTGTGGGCAGACCAAGATGAAAGGGGCTGAGAGCAGACAGTGGAGGCTGCTTGGAAACTAAACAGCTGGTAGGGTGGATGTTGGGGTTTTTGAAATGATAGTTGGGCTCAGAAGAGTAATCAGGTGGGTAGGTATCTAAACAGCCTGTAAGTAAAGCCATGCTGCCCCAGAGCCGTGGAAGTGAAGTCTCTTGCTCTCTGCCCCTGCTTTTAGAACTTCTCCACCCACCCATGCAATTGCTGCCTGTGCCTGTCTCTGGCTGGGCCTTGAGTTGAGGAGTGACTTCCAGCTTACAGGCTTCAGGAGTGACTTAGTTTACAGGTTTTTATGTAGTAGATCTGTTTGTGTCTGACTTGTGTCTCAACAACAGGATTTAGTTGTTCAGCCTTTTGGGTTTGCCTAGGTTTGAAACGTCTGCCTGTTTTCATGTCTCTTCTGCCAGTGGTTTGGTGGCTCTGCCGGACTTGTTGCAGGCAGCTGCTGGTGTCACCACATACAGAAGTTCCTTTTGTGGCTCTGTGATGCTGTGTGCTTGTGGGGCACTTCTCCACACTGTCCTGGGATTGTACCGTGGATATACCATCTCGTGCCTGTTTCCTAAGGGCAGGGGGCTGGGGGAAAGGGTCAGCGAAGGCAGGAGGGAAACTCTCAGGATGGGAAGAGCATCACAGTGCAGCACCTGTAGTGAATTTAGGAAGATGAGTGTCTGGCCTGGTCTTAGCTGGTGTTGACCACCAGGAAAATCCAGAAAGCTTTAGCCACTTTATAATGACACGCTGTTAATACATGTGGAAAATCGGGCTGGCCAGTGTTGTGTTTTTCCCCTGAGATCTTTCCCTTTTCACCTGCAGCTGAAGATGAATCTCTTGGGCACTTCATCAGGCGTGGGGTTGAATTGCAGGTGCTAAAATTGCATTGCTCTTATCTCTCTTCAGCCCAGAGCTGCTCATGTGGGCCTGGCTGCTATAAAGGGCCGAGTTAAATGTGGAAATGATTAAGGCTCTAAGATAGCAGTGTGCCAGCATCTGTGTTGCATGCCACTGCTAAGCCCCAGAGCCCTAAAGCACATGAAGACCCAAGCCACAGTACTGGAGATCAGCTTGGTTAAATAGATGCACACTCAGAAAACATGCTTAAATACCTGACACTTTTCAAAGTAAGCAATCTTCCAGGAATTAACCTGTAATGTTTTTACCCTCTCTTCAGTCAGATTCATAACAGAGCACAGATCATTTGTTTAAAAGGAAATGCAGCAATTAAGTGTGTGAAATACTTCAATGCATAAATCCCTTATTGTTCTTTCGTTGTTTCCCCAGGAACTGGCAAACTCTGTCTACTTGGTTATGGAGGTGAGTGTGTGCCATTTTTTCCCCATCTTCTTTATCTCTTTTTTAATTTTTTTAAGCTCATTTTGAGCAGACCAGCGTGTTCACAAGTGGTGCTTCCTGGTGGCAGTCACACCTATGATGCTTTGCTAATCTAATCTGCATCTGCACACCTTTGAGAGGCAGAGGTGTGTGGGTGCAGGGAGCAGTAGAGGGATTTTTCATATTGGTGCTGGCACAGACTTAAGCAGATGTTTTACCTCAGGGGTCAAATGGGTGCCACTGGGTAGTATCTGCTTCAAAGATCCATGGACAGAGAATTTTCTCGATGCAGCTTTCCTGCAAAGCTTGTGAATGTTTTCTTTCCTCTGCGGTTTTCACTCTAAGGTCTTGTTGACTTTTCTTAATAATGAGGAACATTGATGTGAGGAATTTTGGTTTTCAGCTGTGGCTCTTCCCAGGTTTGCTTTGCTCAGCCAGCCCTCTGATGGTGTCTCCAGTGGTGACCCTTCTGCTTTGTTCTGGTTTTCCCTTTTTCTCTGATGTGCTTGAACATGGATGTACCCAAAAGCTGGTTAATGCTGGTGTATCATAATGCAACATAATATTTAGGGGAAATGAAACAGGAGAGGAACCCACAGGAATGGGTTTTCTCCGCCAGCTTCTGAATATGTATTTTGACTTGTGAGATTATTTATGTTTAAAAAATGTGATAAGCCTGCCATCGTAGTGAAGTTTACTGTTCTTAATCTTTGATTTGCCTTGCGTTAACTGAGCTCTCTGTTCTGTTTGCAGTACTGTAATGGTGGTGACCTGGCTGACTACCTTCACAGTAAGTAGAACAGTATGGAGAATATCCTCCATACTCAGAAGGAAATACTCACTGTTTTAGCTCATTCAAGTTGCTGGGGTCTGTAGAAGGTCTAAGTAAGCAGATTGTATATATTTTTTTTTTTTCAAATTCCTGCAAAATAGAGTATCACTGCTCCTCTTCTGAGAGGTTCATACTTTGTAATAATTTGAAAACTGAGAGCCCATGACAATAAAAGCTGGTCTTGTAGTCCTTTCTATATAGGTCAGTAGTGACTGTTCTCAGTAGTTATGTATTTTAGTTACAATGGCCTTATGGATTAAATACATTTCAACATTGTTAGGGATACAATTTGTCTTTTCTCGGTCACTGGCAAAAAGCTGTTTATACTGAAGCCTAGCAGTTCTGTAGAATTGGATTTAAATAAGATCTCAAGAGTACATTTCATATTCTTTAAGTTTGCCCCTAAGGGTGTTCCCACATCTAGGGCAGAGCACATTTTCTACTTCAATGTATTGAGGGTGACTGTAGTGTAGCCAGTAGTGCTGTGAGGGTGACAAAAACCACTGACTTCAGGGTCTTTTGGAGAATATAGCACAGGTACCTGGGACTGTGATGCCTTGAACACCTTTCTGGTGAGACTCAAGGGTGTCTTTGCCATCAAAGCAAATGAAAAATGCTTTGCCACCTGTATTGCTGGGACTCAAGCTTGTCTCCCAAGGTATTTTTCAGTGCAGCACATGGCACAGGTACAGGATCCTGACCTTTGTGACAATCGCCTTGCACCTGAGTGACCAAAATAAAGAGGAGGATAACATGTTTAACAACTTAGAAGCAGTCAGACACAGCCTTTATTTTTTTGTTGCCCTGACTGAATTTTTTTCCTTTAAAGTAGCTTTCTTGATGTTTTGCATGTTAACTAGAAGATTACTAAATGTGAAGAGACAATTTTAATCTTCTTTCATGTGTGGCTCTGGGTCATAGTTAAACAAAGTTTGTTCACGTTGTTCAAATTAAAAGCTAGTCAGCTGGATAATACTTCAGGTTCCTTATTGAGGTATTTGATGCCTGGAAATGGCAAAAATTGAAGGATTAAAAGCTAAATTTAGACTTGCCCTACAGCTAGTGTTGATATCCCTAGAATGATTATTTGGGGCTTGATGCTAGCATGTTGCATTCCATTTATACAGGGTAATGAATTACATTTGTGGACTTTAATTTTCAGAAAAGATTTCTTACTTGGAAAAAAAAAGAGGAATCTTTTGCCTTTCATGTGTTTCATTTGCTTAAAATGTGGGTGAGATAGAAGTGACAGGCATTTGGTTTTTAAAATCCAGGTTTAGTGTGCTGCATCTTAGGTAAGTGATGGTGTTTTGCATCTGTTGGGTATTGCTGTGCTTTAAAAGGAGCATCTTTGAGGGTGAAACACCGTTATAAACACCAAAGGAGGATGGCTTTGTATTTGGTACCTTCTTTTTCTCTTTGAATACAAGTGCAATTTTGATTAATGAAATGCTTTTTAAAAATAGTGGAACTTCAGTTTTACCAATGCATGGTCTTGGAAAGCCAAAGTTTTTAGCTTTCATGCACATGAAATGAACCTTAATGTTAAAGCACTGGGCTGTGCTCTCCTGTTGGCAAAGCTGTGTGTGTGAGCAAGAACACAGTTTCTTTTCAAATGATGTATAGAAACAGGGATTTATAGAAAATCTTTCTGTTCATAGTAGTGCTTCTGTGTGTACATTGTCATCTTCTTTCTTCAGCTACCCTGCCATTGCCAAAAAAAAGCAAAGAAAAAAGTGAAGCTTGCCATTAGTTAGGTTGTTAATACAGCTCACTTCCTTGTTTATCAATTGAGATTACTTGGGAAATTGATGCTTAGTTTGAGAAAGTGATGGTGAATTTTATTTTCCAAATAAAATTCCATTTTAACCCAGTTTGGTTTGTTTGAGTGTTGCCTGGGGTATGAGTTGATCCTTCTCTGCCTGAGTTAATTTGAGAAAGTTAACCTTTAGCTCTGTTTTTACCAATAAAATATATTACCTTGACAGCTGTAAAGAGCTGCTGTTGTGACTGGGAACTTGGTGCTTACTTTTGTTTTACCTCCTAACATCTGTGTGCTTGCTGGTTGCCAGTGAAGGCAACCCAGCAGGCACTGATTTCCAGAGGGAGGAGTCAGTAAGGAACTGCAGCAGGAAGGTTAGTTACTCCCATCATTGTTGCAGAGATCTGACTCTTCCAGAGTGTCAGCTCTCTCCTCTCCACCACACTCTCCTCTGGGCTATCTCATCTTCCACCTTCTGCAGGCACTCAGGATGCTTTTGACGGGAATGTTGTTTTTTTTTTTACTGAAAGCTCATCTTGGAAAGTTGAGATTTCTTCCAGGGTATTTCACTGGTACACAGGAGGCTCATCTCTATTGTGCTGCTTCAGTTACTTTGATAATTGTGTGATGGTGTTTAATTGCAGCATCTCCTTTCCACTGGTTCCTCAGACAGTTGTGCTGGTAGTTCCTGTAATACTTAAGCAAGCTGTGCATGCAGATCCCATGTTTCTCATTGAATGAGTTGCTTGTAAGCTTCCTGATCCATTCTGCCCTCTAATTACAGGCATTAGGCAATATGGTAATTCCATGTTGAATGCAAAGGCACTCTAATTCTCCTTGTCTTCATAACTAGAGGACGTGTATGCGTGCACGTTGCCGTGCTGTTGGCCAGACCGATCTCTCGGGTACAACCCAAGGTTGTGTTTGTTGGCTGGGTCAGGATGTTGGGCAGCCCCATCTCTTTGGTACAAGCCAAGGCTGGGTGTCTCAGCACAGCTTCTCTGTTGTCCTTTAGTGGTACAATGCAATTTCCCTTCTGGGAGATCTCTGTGGATGTTGGTTTGATTTAAGCCCATCATTGGGATGTACTGAGCTGAGTGGCAGATCTCTGCTGAGCGTGGTTGAGCTGTGGGAAGTTGTTAGAGAAGTGACCATCCTCTCTACAGGAATTTTGTGTCCTCAGGTACTAAGGAGGTCAGAGCAGGCTGATCTAAAATTCCTTCTTAAATTCTGTGAGTTGGCCTTGACACAGGCTGTTATGGACACTTCACAGGAGAGTGTTTGTGAACTTCCTTAAAGCTTTTTCTTTTGTATCATAGCAGAGAAATTTTTTGGTTTGACCACGACTTGTGCAGGGAGCTGTGATCTTTCTAGTCCGTTCCAGGTGGTGCAGGGACCCTTTTGCAAACCAGAGGTGAGAGGCAGTGCTGTGTAGCTTTTCTCCCTGTACAGCCAGGTAATTAAGAAATATCTGCTATAGGACTCGACCTATTTGGAATGAATCTCCTGACTTGTACAGAAAATTTTAAAGGAGTCTCCCTGGCCGTGCTCTGCATGGATGGAACTCTGGGGTAGGTACAAGCCAGGCCCCAAATAAATCAGCTTGGTCTCAGACTTCAGTGTGATTTGGATTGGGCTCATGTTAGAGATACTTGTGACACCTGTGGGTAAGAGGAGATGTTCATTTTCGTAAATAACTTTTCCAAAATGGTGGTGTAATGTACGATCGGTGGGTGTACTCCAGTGCATCTACTCTTGGATCAGCTGACAAGGGCTGTTTACTACAGTTCACCTGGCAGCCTCTGGCAGGTTGAACATCTCAGCACAGGCTGACCAAGGCACTTCTTAGGTTTGTTCATCCTTTTTCTGCACCTCAGAGCTACAAGGCACTCAGGCCTCACACTGACCCAGAGTAAATATTTGCTGTGATCTACTGACCTGGGCAGCTGCTGTTCCCAAGCCAGAAAGCAGAGTGCCTCGTCACTGAAGTGAAGCCCATGAAAATAAACACAGGGATATTATTGCTTCTCAGTAATGGCAAAGTAGGGCTGTGTTCCCTGCAAGAATGTATTGCTCACCAGGCGTCCCCAGGGATGCCCAGACTTTAGTGCTGGCTTGGTATTTTGCCAGCAGTTTTTTGATGAAGATGAGACTATCCCCTTTTTACAGGGACAGAAGTACAAGTTACCTATTTGAGATGTAGCAAGGAAAGAGTTATGTTCTCCACTGTTTGTTTGGTTTTTTTGATGGCACCTAAATTGTATGAATTTTCTGTATCTTTTCCTTGCCTCTGCTGTTGGTGGCTGGTCTAGGAGATCTTTTGCAAACCAATATCCTGAAGTCATTGAAAATGTCAGTTGTATTTATGTCTCTGTCCTCCAGTTGCAGTTTGGTGCTGTCACACGGTAGACTGATGGTCTGTGTATGAGAGATAAGGAGTTTTGTTTTCCTGTGTTACAGCCTGTTTGTCAGTGGAGGGAGGTAAAAGGGTGTGCCCCTATGCTCCCCAAGGAGCCAGTTGTCCCTTCTGTGTTCCTGAGGGCAGCACTTCAATTTCACACCCCTGCCTTCCTACCTGGATTTGTGGGATTTAGTGCTGCCAGAGGATCCAGACCTCTGTCTGATTTTGCTGCACTGCAACGTGGTAACTCTCCTCTGCCACTGCAGTTGCACTGGGGAATCTGTCTGCAGGCTCAAGACACCGGTTTAGGTTCTGTGTGTGCCAGGAAAACAGTACTTTTGCAGGGCTGAGAGCTTTGTACAGAGTTCTGTGGAGTGTAAAAGCTTAAATTCTGCAGAAATTAGTAGCTTAGAAGCCCTCTTTTCTATGGGTGAATGGATTTTTTTCTGATCTTGGTAGCAGTGTTTTCAGTATTTATAAAGAGTTAGAATCCACATTTTGGAGGCTCAGCTGGTTTGCTGAGGGCTGGTGGCTAGTTCTGTGTTAGCCTTATAGCCACCAAGTTACACAAAGGAGAGGGTAATGCCTCAAAGACATGGCATGTTGTTGGGACTGCAGGTCAGGACAAGGCTCTCAACAGTTTCTCTACTAGAGGCAGACTGTATTTAGCCAGGAGCTGCTAATTGTCTGTTGGCTTAATAATAAGAATTTCCAAGTTTCAAGCCTTGCTTTGTGTTTGGGAGATGAGACAGCCTGTCCTTTCCTGGGCCTGAGCTGAATTGGGCTCAAAACCTGGAATTCTTCTGTTTAAAGATGGTGTTTTAACCATTCCTGAATAGATTTCCTTGAATAGAAATTGCAGAAATACTGCAGAGACCTTTTGTTGGAGAGAATACTGAGCACAGCTAGGAGATGCTAATAGGCAGAAACTGGTATGGGGCTGGGGACACTGAAATGTGTCAGCAGGAGTTTGGGGAAAGCCTTCCTAAAGAGGAGGCAGCGCTTTTTTTCAGAAGATGCAAGTAGATTTTGAAGACTTGCATATGAGCTGACTCTTAATATCCTTAAAATCCCTTCACAGGATCTCCCCTTCTTGCAGAGAAGTCTCATGAATTCCAGCTGAGTGCCAGTCCATGAGGAAAAGGCCCAGCAAGGGGAGAGAAACCATGTACATGTGCACTGGTCTCACGTGTATGAGTCCAGGACCACCTGATAGCTCTGGTGACACTTTAGCTGTATTTGTGCCTCCTCCCAGAACAGTGTGGTTTGAGAGTGGTGGGAGTTTATTTTCTATTCCAAGTCCTGTTTAACTTATGTGTGTCCCTTGCTGCTTCCCATGCACGTATTTTGCAAGTTAGATTTTTAATTTCCTGTGTTGTGTTAAAGCTGTGTGCAACCTCAGCTGTGTTTTCATAAGGATTCCTCCCTTCTAGCTGGCTGGGTAGAGTGGTGTTTTGAAGCTCCTGCCAGCCTGTTTTAACATCTTACTACAGAACAGCTAGAAAAACACTAATAAAGTCCCAAGTAATTTACAGGGACCTTTTACAAAAGAAATTATTTTATTTAAGGGGAATGGTGCTTGCTTGAAGCCTGGCTTGCTCAGTGACTGACAAGGAGGCAGGCTGGTAGCACTGTTGATCCTGGGGTTTGTTCAGCAGGCTGCTCCCAGCCTTGGCAAGAGTTTCATACATAGAGTTCTTAAAATAATGAGGGCTGATGTCGCATTGCTCTGATTAGAAGAGCCAGTTGAACATTAATCTCTTCAATGTTTATTTTCGCACTTCAGTTCTTGGGAAGCCCATATCTCAGGAGAGGGCACTTCATAGCTTCTGTATCTGCAGATTTTGATTACTAATGTATTCTTTTTCAAAAATGTGCTCATAGAAGCATTCGGTGACATTCTTGCTGCATTGCTGGATGCAGTGGAGGGTGTCAGATGAGGATTTGCAGGAGTCATTTGGTAGTGTATCTTGTTAGGTATTGGGCCACGGTTCACCCAAACACTGGGTTTGGGATTAGAATTGTGGTTTGGTCTAGCTGGGTGATGATGCACAAGGGTTGAATATAGACTTGGATTCATACCCCAAAGTTACAGATCCCTGCTGGCCATGTGCCCTAGCTTAACTCACTGAATTTAACCTACCAACCCTTTCCAGGCCCAGCATGAGCCTTAATGACTCTTACAGGCATAAGGCTTAACTGCCTTTCCTTACTACCTTTCCTCCTTAGCTCCACCTTTAGATCTAGTCTTTGTGATAAAGCTCTGACCATGGCTCAAAGGCTGCCACAGCCCTGCCTAGTGCTTGTCGGGATCTGGCTGGCAGCTCTTTTTGAGGGAAGCCCTAAACCTCACCAAATGTCACTTTTGGCTGTAGTTAATAACCCAAATTTATCACCCAGTGCTGGACTGAGTTCAGCATGAGAGACTCGGGGCTGAAAAACAGTCCTGACCACAGAATAAGCTGGGAATGCAAACGCTCTCCCTTGTTGCCTGTAGGAATCATCCAGAAATGGTGTGTGGGGAAAAGACATCATATGTGGAAATAAAGATGACAAATTATGGCTAATTGCTGTGAGAATCTGCCCTCTGGGCTCTTTAGGGAACTGGCATTGTAAGTTTTTCATCTGTGGTTTGTTTTTTTTCCTCCTTTCCAGCTATGCGGACACTTAGTGAAGACACCATCAGGCTCTTTCTCCAGCAGATAGCAGGTGCCATGAAAATGCTGCACAGCAAAGGCATCATCCATCGGGACTTGAAACCACAGAATATCCTCCTTTCCTACACTGGAGGCAGGAAATCAAATCCCAACAACATTCGCATAAAGATCGGTAAGACCCCATTACAAATGTCACCCTGAGCACCCTCAGGAGAATTTGGTGATGGATGAGTGGCAAGCCTCAATCTTTCTTTGGGGAACCGTCTAGGAGGAGAAAAGAATTGCTCCCCTTATTTTAAAATAATTCCCTAATGCTTTTCCTCTTCCTTTTTGAGTTCCTCTGTGAGATGTAGCCTTCAACTGGCTCCAAACAGTAGGAGTAAAAAGGTTTCTGCTGTGCCAGGACACAGACTTAATACAAAGGAATTGGGCAGGCCTTGCTCTGCTCCCAGTTGGATGGTTCCTCCCTCCCTCAGTAAAAACAAACACCTGCCTGCACTAATTGGCTTGTAATCTCCAGACTTACCAGGAAATAAGCAGAGGCTGTGACTTTTGTCTGCAGCTTTCAGTAGTATTGAGGTCAGTGTTGGCGTCTGAAGGCCTGACAGTAACTGCTCTCCTGGCTGGCCTTGGAGAGTGAAGGGGTGGGGTGGTCAGGCAGACCCCAAAGTGGGTGTTTTGACAAACTGAATTAGAGGCAGGTTTCTCTGCTGCATCTTGAAGAAATTCACGTTCTGCACACCAGGCAAGTAGCACAGATGGACCGGTAGTAGTTGGGACCAGTGCTCCAGAAATCCAGTTACAGAGCACACATATCCCTTGTGGTCCTTCAGAAATGAGTGCTGGATGATACAACCCTCTCAAGTGAACTTTTGGTTATGTTACAGCTCATGAGCTGAAGCTGACACCAATTACATGCCACTGTTCCAAAGCTGAGAAATGAGGTCCAGTGCAAAAGCTTGACAAGCCTGTTTGACTGAAACATTTTGATATGTTTTTTGTTTTGATTTGGTTTGTTGTATTGTTGGGTTTTTTTGTGAAGTGCAGATTTATTATCTGGGAGTTGGAAGGGACTGGGAGCTGCAAACACAGGCAGGAGGGGTGCAGGCACAACTGCTCTTGGGTGTGATTGTACCCTGCAACCCTCTCTCCTGCTTCCCTAAGGAGTACATGATCCAGGAAATATCTATCTGGTCATTAGTGACAGACTGGCAGTCAGTCTCATGGCTTGAAATATCTGAAATAACCTTGAGAGAGCCTCTAAGTATCATATGATCAGATGCTGAGTAACCTGCAGAGGTAATTTATCTTGGTATTCCTTGTCCCTGGCTTTTCTACTGTGGCTCAGCTTTCTGTCCTAATGCTGGGGTTGGTGCTGTTGGAGCCCTTCTAAAGAAAAAGAGGAAGACTCCTTTCAGTAGGGCTGGTCTAGAAGTGTGGATGGTGGTGAGCAGTGGTTTCTCCTCTGTGTCTGTTATGTTGAGCCTTTTCAGTGGTGGGAAACTTTCAGTTCCCCAAATGAAAGGTTGAGGTGGCTGCAGATGAACTGCTTAGTTATGAACTGGTGTGCTCTCACTGAAGTCAAGAGAGCTTTCCCAGCTGACACATCAAAGTGCAGGCAAAGGGGTACAAGAAGTGACTGTTTATCCCTGAAAAACGGATGGGAGTTTGTTCCTCTGGAAACTACCTCTGTGGCTTGGTCTGCCCTTTTCTAGTGTCTGCTGTGCATTAATAACTGGCACAAGGATGCTGCTGCTCAAGAAAAGAGCTATCGAAGACTTGCTGAGATGGGATAGGTGCTGTGAAGATTGGTGAAAAGTGAAAGTAGAAAGAATCAACTGGAGAAGGTGCAGGCTCTCTAGAGTTAGCGTCTGATCCTGACCTGTTTGTTTCTCTTGTAGCTGACTTTGGGTTTGCCCGGTATCTGCAGAACAATATGATGGCAGCAACATTGTGTGGGTCACCAATGTACATGGTAAGTGTGGTTTGCCTGCTTTTTTTTCTGTGTTCTTGCTTTGCCCCCCAAAAGCAAGGCTTTGTTTTTCAGAGGTGAAATTTTATTTACTTGTCAGAAACCAGCTATTACATAGGGGCATTCCTAAAGTCCTAGTGGCTGGTAATGTCAGACACTGGGTGCCTGTGTTGTCATGTAAATTTCAGATGAGCTGTGGATAAATAAATGAATTATTGATTGTTGTCTGCTCCCAGAAACTGCGTTTTCCAGAGGTCACCAAGGCCTCTCCCCTGGAGGCATTGGGAAGTGCAGTCTGTTTCCTCTCCTGTGAGCAAAACAACAACCAAAGAGTGAGGACTCGGGTATGTGAGGCTCGGGCTCACATATCTGGCTAGTTGAGGTGTTGCTTCCCTGGAGGGGAACCTCAGTAAATCCCTGCTTCAGCAGGTCCTTTTGAGACAGAGGGGTTCCACAAACCTGCTGTCACCTCAGGCTTTGCAGTCCTTTTTGCTACACTCACAGCATCAGGAGCAGGGTCCCTCTTAAGCAGCAGTTTTGTAAAATCTGTTTTTAGCTCTTTGGTCTTGCCAAATCCCTTCAGGTCTACGGACCTGTACAGGCAAAGATTTTGCCATTCTGGCTAACTTACTCCCAAGTTTGCTTTGCTCTACTGCTCAGCAGGTGGGTGTAAATAGAGCTCACCTGCTCTTTGCTATTTGTGTTTCACATTTCCACTCCCTGACCCCCACCCCCAGATTCTTCCACCAAACCAGTTGCTTCCAGGATGACTTCTTAGGTTGTGAAACAGATGTGTGTAAGAAACCAAACTGATCCCTTTCACCATCTTTGTACTTCCCACTCTGGGATCAGGCCATGATGAGGTCATCTCTTATTTGTGCTCATGGAGCAGCAAGGTCTTGGTGTCACATCAGGTCAGGGAAATTAAAAATGACAAAACTAGACAGAAATAAAAATGTCAAAGCTAGACATGTAATAGTTCCTGGGGATGTGGGTGTCTGAGCTCAAAGTAAAAAGATGATGTGGGTCAATTTAGGTTGAAGTTTTCAGAGGTGCCCTGGGGGAGGAGGCACCAGATTTCAAACATGGTCAAATCCACTCTCAATTGTTTTGTCTGTAGTCTTGGGCAGAGTTAGGCTGGGCTGTGCTGCACTGCACAGGGGTTAAGCCTTTGGTAGTCTGTTCCACAGTACTAACTCAAGCAGACTTCTTCCCTCTCCCTCTTTTGAAGCCTGGTGTTTATTTGAACTATGCTATATGTGAAGATGATGTAACTCTTCTCCTATGAGAGTTTCCTGAATTGTCTATTTTTAGTGATACTTTTTCAGAGTCTCTTGTGAGAGTAATTGAAAACACGCATCTTATTTTTTTGAAAGGGCTGGACAAAGCTAGTGATGATATTTTTCTATTTATATTTTATTTTAAACAACTCTGAATGTTACAAGGAACCTGTGTTTCATATTGTTCTCTGTTTACTGATGGATCTAAAGGAGGATGGGGAGAAAGGGTTTGGTTGGGATTTAGAGTGTGTTTGAAGCCTGTCCCTACTGCTCTTGTGGATCTTGTGCAGGAGCCTTGGGAACATCTGCTGCCAAGGCAAGCCCTTACTCCCTGCTTTAGGTCAAAGATGCTTTTTTTCATTTTGGTCTTTCAAAATAGAAAGGTATTTCACCCCCACCTGAATGAGCTTTCTGTCTGAATCCCAATATGTTCTGTGTCATGGGAGACTTGAAACTTCCTTGTGCAATTCTTATCCTGCTTCCTTGGCTTTGTTTGGTGCCATGCCTGCTTCCCTTCGGGACAAACCAAACTGCTGTCCACAACTTGTTTGTTGCCTTTTTTTCTCTTTTTTTTTTTTTTTTCCCATTATATGTGGCCTTTACTTCTAACAGAGCTAGAAAATTGATCCTGTCCCATGCTGGCAGCACTGCAATGAAATCTGCTGTTGTAAACACATGGGATTAGCCAGCCTGCCCTTCTGTCCCTCCTCTGCTGCTGCTCCTGAGCCAGGGGGCTTTGGGGGGCTTGTGGTGTCTCCAGCTTTGGGAACAAGCCTGGCAGGGAGCAGCTGAGCACAGTCTGAGATTAGAACCCAGAGTGTGGGGCACAGCAGGGCTCAGGGTGTTGGACTGAAAGGCACAGGTCTGCCTTTGAACCCAAACTGTGACCTTGGCAGCAGGCTCTGGAGCTTAATTAACGTGCTGCCATCTCGGGCTAAATGAGGAAAGTGCCAGAGTAAAGCAGCTCAGGATGGAGGCTGGAGCTTAACCTGGGCAGTGTTGAGCCTTTGCTGCTCTTGGTCATTTACCTGTTCGGTGCTTTGGCTGAGAAGATCTGTCTGTGCCATTTCAGTGAGGCTGATTCTGAGCACAGGTGGATTCAGCAGAAAATGGTACACTGGGAAGGGAAAGTACTGAGTTTGCCCAAAATAGCTCAACACTAGAATATTATTTTTTTTCTCCTGAATGAAAGTCTCTGCTTCCCTCGCCTTGGACAGGGAATTGGCCCTTGCAAGGTAGTGTTACAGTCTTATTGGGAGCAAATCTTTCATGCTAATTTGGTAATCTAGCTCAAGAGTTTTTAAAGCATAATAGTGACTTCTCTTTCTTGGAACTGCTAAAAAAAAAAAAAGGCTACATCATCTTATGAAAGAAATTTCTGTTCTCTTTCCAAAAAGGCACCAGAAGTCATTATGTCACAACACTATGATGCCAAAGCTGACCTCTGGAGTATAGGAACAATCATTTATCAGTGTCTAACAGGAAAGGCTCCTTTTCAGGTGAGTTGCTTAGATCTGATGTTTCTGACTATCTCCTGACTTTTTTCCCCCCTTTTTTCCCTTCAATCTGGTTACTCTAAGGCTTCTGGCATCTTCTAATGTCACCTGCCCTAGATCCAGTCTCATGAAGGTCTGGCTGTCTAACACCTTGACAGTGTGGTGCTTTATATTGTGTAAATGCTGTATGTATCACATGTATGACTCTCTTCTCGTCATTATCTCACTGAAATGTATTTTCCAGTTTTAAATTAAGAAGGGTCATTTATTGAGAAAATTACCATTAATCAGTTAAAGCAGTGGTGTTTTTTCAGGCCTACACTTAGAAAATCATTTTCTATTTACAGCTGTACTTAGTGTATAATTTATAATTACAATTCTGTTGAGTATGTAAGGACAATAAGGAAGATTGTATTTGCAAGTTAATGTTCAGAATGATTTCGTGATAACTGGTATATTGCAGCTGAATCAACTTGGTTTTCAAAGCAGTTAAGTAGGATCTTATCAAAAGGATCTTATCTGCACAGCAATCCCTTCCAGCCTGAAATGCTTATGTTCATCAGGTCCAAACCCCTCCAAAAACAACACAGTCCTGTAAAACTCCACCCTGTACTTAATGCCATAACTTCTGGATGAGCTGGAACATCTATTTTGTAAACAGCATTGTCTGATTTTAGATTTTTGAATGGTGGAGAATTCACCACAGCCTTATGCATGCTGCTTCAGGATTACTTCACATATTTTTAGTCATACAGCAAGTATAGATGCTTGAATTACTGGTACTTTGCTTCTCTAATGGGTGAGCTCTGCTGTAATCTCTAGTCCATGGAAAAATACCTCAAATTTGCACACTGATGTGTCAACTCAATGCCTCCGAGTGCTGCTTCAGTTTCTGAGATCAGTTAGGGCACATGTGAACTGTGGCCCTCTATTCACATGTCCTGACATCTCTTTATCCTGATTCCCTAACAAAAAGAGGGAAAAAAACCCACCCTAAGCAAACTAACTGAATAAAAAGGAAACAAATTAATAAAAAGGAAATTAAACAAATAGCACAGAAAAAACTCAGGCAGGAGCAACTATATGCTCATGTAATAAGGCAAATGTTATGAAGTGCAGTACTTTTCTGGGCTTTAGTTCCACAGCTCTAGGATTTTGCACAAGACCTTGAATGTTTATGGAGTTACATCATCAGGGAGGATAAAGTGAGTTCTGAATCTGTTGCAGGAAAGGGTGGGCAAATACAGAAGTAAACTAATGGTATGTTTTGGTTTTTGCTAGAGCCAAGAACACTTCTCCTTCAGGTTAATTTTTTCCCTGCTGCTATAAGAATCTTCTATTCCAATACTTTATATTCTGTCCACCAGCTTGCTCTGTGTTTAGAGCAAGACTTCATTTCCTTTGTATGTTTCTTTTTTTATAAACACCTCTACAAAATGCACTGAAACTTCCGAATGGCTTCTGTTTATTGGTGTTTGTCTCTTTGTTGGAGGGGAGAAAATGACTTAGGATAATACACAAATATTTTCTTTTAAGAAAAAAATGTGGGGAAGGAGAAAGCAAGCTTGACTGCTGCATAGGAGAGCCTGGAGTCATTTTCCCTTGTAACTTGGTGCCTTTTAGTCTCTAAAGGCACCTTAATATTGTGTTCATTCAAATTGTTTAGTTATCATTTAACTTTATCATAGGTATTCTTTGCTTAGTAGCTCGTACGCAGCTGTGGGGCATCTGACTTCTTTGGAAAGAACAGGTAGCTTTTATCATTGGTTACTGAAGGTTGTCACAGATATGGTCTTCTGAAACATTTATTCCTGTAGGGAAGACTTTTCACAGGAAGTAGAATTGAATACAAGTCAGCTTCACTCAGCTCTCCAGCCAAGGTTTTGAAAGGGCAGATGCTCAGAAACCCATCAATATTCTGCCTGTGGGTGTGTGCTCGTGCTCACCCTGAGGTGAGAGCAGTCCTGTGTGCCCATCCCTCTGATTAAACCAAGGCAATACCCTGCCTTGGGGTGGGCAGTGCAGGAACACCTCAGTCCCTACCCTTGCTTTGTGCTTGACTCACTGGATAACCTCTCTTCCCCCTATACATCCAGCATCTGTTGGGCTGGGAATGGGGGTTATTTGTTTCTCTGTTTTAATTTTCCCCACTCCCTTTTCTCTTTTGGTGTTTGTATTTTGAAGCTGAATGCCAGACCCGTTTGTTACTGCAGTAGCAGCTGTGGATTTATTTGATCAGGGAGACAGAGGAGCTCAGCCCAGATGGTTCTCTGTGCCCCATCTATTTGTTTTGGCCGTGTGTGTCACAAATTGCCTTCGAGCTGTCAGATCCAGGTGAAAGAAGCCTGTCCAGGGTAGATGATGGGAAGCTGGTTAAAGGTTAACTGGCTTTCTGTCTTTGTTGGCATGACTGTGTTGTAAGAATTTGCTGATGGGCATTGAGTGGGGAGAAACTGTTGTTTACGGGGCTTTTAGGAGAAGAGAGGGAGTGGACAGAGGTGATTGGGACACCACGAAAAAGAAGGACTGCTCTTGGGAGGAGTGTCTACAGATGGGTGAGAAGAGAACAGGGGATTCCACATAGAGACACCAGCAGACCCAGTTGTACAGGGAAGCCGGGAACTGGATTTCTGATGGTAACCTCTTCAGGCTGAATCCTCACTGTGCCTTCTCTCCCAGGCTGGCAAGGAGAGCTCCTTGTCCCTGTCTAGCTGAGATTCCAGTGGGAATCTGGAGCATGAAGCATGCTGTGTTTGGGCTCTCTGTTTGCTCCATAAGCCAACCAGGCGCCTTCAAGAGGACACAAACCAAAAGGGCTCCAGTGTTATCTGCAGTGAGGAGGAATGAGCTGCCTAAAAATAGGGCTTTGGGGAGATGGGTTAGATGGAGAAAGGATGAAATGTGTGGAAAAGCTGAGGCAGCTGTCAATCCAGAAAGTGCACATAAATCAAGGCTGAGGTGTGTTTGTGTGTGAATGTGATTTCTGGCTGTCTCAGAGTTAAAATTAACTATAGCTGGGTCACCCAAGGCAATTTCCCAGAGCCATTCCTGTCCCTTCCCTGCCTCACTGCACACAGACAAGAAGGAAGCTGCTGATGCTCAGATGTGAGCAGTTGGTGGGATGGCTGGTGAAGCTTTCTTAAGGAGCTTTTTGTATTAAACATGCCCATAAACAAAACAGTGAGACTGCCATAGGGATGAGATTAATGGGATTCATAATCCTTATAAACAGATTTGCTGAGCACTGTATTAATGTGGAATTGTTAATTTGCCTTGCCCAATAAGTGGTCTGTACTTACATCTCTCCGTTTCTGTCACTGAGGACAGGACTTCAGTTTGCTGGTCGTGCTGGCCAGTACTGGGAAGTGCCTTGGGAGTGTAGTGGTTTCCCCTTGTCCTCACCTGGGCTGAAAAGACGGGCAGCCCGTGCCCACCGTGAGGGGTCCAGGCTGTGTAAACAAGTGACAACGAGAAGCAAAGCTGGAGGCAGAGAAGGAAAAGATTTACACAAGGTCTAAACCAATCCAAAACCAATCTAGTCCTGGTCAGATGGTGTTTTTAAATATGGTTAGTTAAATGNTAAATTTGGTTTTTTAAATACCCTCATTTTTTTTTTTTTTTTTTTTTTTTTTTTTTTTTTTTTTGGTGGGAGAGGAAGCACACTGACATTTCTGGTGGCTTCTGTTGTGTGAGCCCTTTTAAAACTGGGCAGCTCTGGGTAAGCAGACTCACCACCAGGCACGTGCACTTTGGGTCAGGACTGTCTCTGGCAGTAACATGGGTCCCCTTGGACATCAGATCCTCTAAGCACCATGACACCTGATTGTCTGCTGTGTGAGCCTTTGCATGAGTTTTCCAGCTCTTTATGGATATGGTGCACTGTGGAGCCAGGGAGCAGGGAACTGACAACAGAAGCAATGCAAGTTTGTCTGCCTGGTCTGGCAGCTCTGAAAGAGTTAACCAGCCTGCTTATGTTCTCATCCCAGCTAGCTGTTATGTGAATAATTAATTTTTTAGATTGTTATACCAAATTCACTGTTTTAATTCTGAGTTAATTCTGTGTCTAGGATGATGTATTGCAGCAACTACCATGATGTGATATGGGCCTTGAGGAAGACTAGGAAAGGGATGATTTTAATACTTAGTATTTGAACTCCTGGTTTATTTGTTAGGCAGGCTGCTCTTCTGTTCCCAAATCTGTTCCTCTAGACTGTCTTGTGTCCATGGGGACAGGAATTCTTGGCAGTGGTAGGTTACTCTGCTGAGACTGGGCACAGTGATTGACTTGTTGCTCTAGTCAGTGAGCCATTGGCTTTTGGACCAGTGTTTATGGGTCTAATCCTGCTCTGTTGGCAGCAGAGAGAAAACATCCGTGGGCAGCTAAAGAAAAAGATTCAGGGTTTTTTCTTGTGGGTTTTTTTTTGTGGGGGTTGTTTGTTTGTTTTTGGTTTTTGTGGGTTTTTTGTTTGGCGTTTTTTGGTGGTGGTTGTTCTCTTGTTTCTGGTCCTTTCAGGTCCCCCAAACACCAGCCACTTAGTTGTGAGAGTCTTAACAAGCTGAAGGTATTTGCAGCAGGTTTTCAAGCTTTTCCCAGGAACTACTGAGCTAGAAACATCATTGCTTATTTATTTTTTCTTTCTAACATGTCTGAATTCCCTTTCTGCACCTCCAAATCCCCAAGAAAAGGATTCAGGGAGCAGAGCAAGTCTGGTGGTACACCTGCTATGGAGTGTTGACTAGACAGGGCTGTTCACAGGAGGTGTGACTGTCTCTGGCCCTCTTCTGTCTGGGTGCTGAGCTTTTGCATCCAGCCTTTGCCCAAGCACAATAAATCCAGTGCTGAGTGCTTTTGGAAACGTCACCCTGCCTGCTTTTCACATGCAATTCACTTGCAGGCAGCCAGCACCGAATGGGATTTGGCAGGGTTATGTTGAATGCCTTTGTTGGCTCAACATATTTCCACTGCTGCTGGGGACGAAGTAACAGACTGGCATGATTGAATTTGCCCAATTGTCTCTATATATAGAAAGGACAGACAAAAACAGTACCAGTTACACCAATGCAGCTGCTCCATAGTAACAAGAGAGGGGGACTGAGGGTGTGAATCGACCTGCTGGTGTGTCTCCTGTTCTTGGGGAAAGCTGAGCTGTCCATTCTGCATCCCTGGTTCTGACAGATGGGTGCTGTCCTACAGGTAGCAGCTGGCTCTGTGTGCCTTCGGTGATCTAGTTATGTGCTTAAAATGTGCTTTTTGTGGTGTTTTTCTTGAGTAGAGGGTGTCTGCCTGGAAGGTAGATTTCAATTTAAGTCCTTAGCTTCATAGAACAAGGAATTCAAATGGTGTTTTCACTGTATTACAAATGTTTCTGTATTTTTTCCCCCGTGGTTCTCGGAGGGGTACTCTTTATTGAAAAGAGAGGTGAGCAAAGTGGTTGAAGGTCCTTGTGCTTTCTGAAATGCATGGTAACAGCAGGAGAGCAGTGGGCATGTTACTGCGAGCCTGGGAGCCCACTGCCAGCAACAGAACTGTGTGACTCACTTGATTAATTACAAAGTTATGTGAGGATGCTGTTGTTCTTACCAAATTAATGGTGATCCGAGGCTGGTTGTGTTGGGCACTCACTAAAATGACTTTCTTCTCCCCAGTGTCAGAGACCAGCCTACCATGGGCTTTAGGGAACAGCCCTAGTGAAGGAGAGTGGTCTGGGTGGAGAGGAGCAAGTGGGGATTGTACTGAGGCAGCAGAATGTGGAGGAACAACATCCCTACAGAGACATCTCTTGACTTTGTACAGAGAGAAGGGGAACTTGACTGAGGGTTTTGTTTTTGTCCAAGCCAGAGCATAGAAACCCTCTCTTATGAGCTGGACTTCATATATGTGCTGCTTTTAATATACTGTATTGCCAGGAAAATTTCTGACAAAACAGTGTTTGAAGTAGATCAGAGCTTCATTGTATTTGTGAAACAATTGAGTTGTTGCGACAGGACATGACCAGAGCAAAGAGCCAAGACTTGTGTATCTGTGATGTGAATGAGCCCTTCCTTCCCTGTGGTGGAGTTCTGCTCTTCCTTGTACCTTGTGTCTGTCAGGCACATTTTTCATCACACAGAGCAATGTGGCCAGGCTGTTTCGTGTAGTGTGTATGTTTGCCTCCTTAAAGTTTGCCAAGAAAGATAGGTCAAAATCTGCAAGGGGAAAGGTGTAAAGTGGAGTTTTCCTGAACCAAATCGAATTGAGTAGAAGCAATTGCAGATTTTGTTGCAGTTTGGCATCTGTGTAACAAGACGCTTTGCTAAAAAGCATTCATTTTGATGGGTTGTGGAGAAAGTATTTTTACACCTTCTGTTTGTGTCTGTAAATGGCAGAGGGTATGTTATCGCAGGAAAGACAACCAGGAAGTCTGCATTTCCTGCCTTTAGTAGCATTTATTGGTACAAATCAATAGGAGACCTGTGAAGCTTGTGTTGGTAAGGCTATGTGAAAAATACTGTCCTGATGAGTACTACACGAGTGTGTTGATTATTAGCAGCTTTTGACTCTCCTTTGGTTTCTCTTAAGGTTTTTTTTACTGACCTCTGTTATCCTTAATTTTCATCTTCACCCAGAGGGAGTAGGTGATGTTGAAACAGCATCTTATGTGGCTGCTTTTCCAGCCTTACTCTGTTAGTGGTATTTTGATGGCCATCTGCAGATTGGCTTGTCTGATTTGCCATTTTAAGCATCTTAATTGACCTTAAATGGTTCTAATTTAGAAATAGAAGTAGGTGGAAGGCTCAGGAGTTTTTAGAGCCTGCCCTGAACATCAGGAGGTGCTCCCTGTTGCCTCCTCATTCACACTTTCCTACACACTCTGCTGCACCAATAATTGATGGCAGATGAATCTCTCTGATCTTCCTCCCTTGTTTATGTGTACCTTTGTCTGTGTCATGCCAGCCAGCCTGCTCTGCCTTTAATAAAGAGACTTTGCCTAAGCAGAAAGGCTTGAGACACTAGGGTTAATTGGCTGGCCTGTATTATTCATTGCATAAAAACAAATGGAGAAGTTGTGTTATGAGATCTTTACGTGTCTGTGCTTCTCTACTGGTTATTTTATTTTTAACCTCAGCCATAAACCTCTTGTGCCAATTCCCCACCCCCCCCCTTTTTTTTAATCCCATCTCTCAGAATTTGGAATCTTGTCATCAACATCCCACGCAGTTGTGTATATGACTGCACAAATGAAATAAAAGCTGTGGCTTGAGACCTTCTGGCTTCCTGGAATTAAAGTAGAAAATCCTAATTCGGTTGCTGTTTCCCCATGTTCCTAGTCTCTTCACAGAGCCCTTGCCCATCAGCAGACTCCCTGCCCCTTTTCTAAGTGCCCTGCAGCATTAATCCGTGTTCTCAGCGGGATCTGCCATTCATCATTTGGGACTCCTCACGTATGCAATTATTTAGTCTCCTGGGTGAGGCTATTAGGCCAGCTCAAACCTGAGCATCAGGGCCCACTGCAGTGAAGCTCAGCCCTTGAAAGGGAAGAACAGAACAGAACCAGGTCAGGGACAAAATGGCAGCAGGCTGAAATACTGTATTTTCACTCTGGCACAGGGCTGGCTTTTCAATCTAAAGCAAGCTGCAGGTTCTCATTGTCTGTGCTGGTTCAGCAACTGAAAAGTGCCTCTCTGCTCTTCAGAGCTGCTGTGAAATAGAAATGCTAATCCTTTCCCTTCATTGTCAACTGCTTCATGTACTGTTTTCTCTCTCCCGTACAGGCCAGCAGTCCGCAGGATCTCCGCCTCTTCTATGAGAAAAACAAGATGCTGATGCCCAAGTAAGCATTTTCCCAGTGTTGCTGCTTGTAGGCACTTGTTTACCCAGTGTTTACACCTGTCCTCGCATGCTCCTGGCTTGTCACTTGGGGAGGTGACTGAAATATTTGGCCACCTGCCTTTCCCCATTCCTTATATGAACAGTGATGTGACCCAGAGAAAATCAGACAGCAGCGGATAGGCAGAGTTGATGTTCTATCTCTGTGCTGCTCCCCTACATTGCCAAAGTTTAGGACTGTAGGTGATTTCAAGAGCCAGCCAGTAGTCCTGTTCCATACTCAGCTTCCCTGGGGCTGAGAGCCTTGGGAAGAACTCATGGCAATTCTGAAAACACATGAGCAGCCAAACTGCAGTCCCTCCTCTAACCTGCAATACCTGACTGCAGATCGCATTCCCTTTTCTCACGTGTCAGGGCAGCAACTGCTTGTGTCCATCCTGCTGTTAGGGGGAAATACTATAACCTCGATGGAAATGGACACTGCTGCAGTTTCCAAAGGGAAGAGGTCTGCTCTCGTCCCAGCAGGGTGTTTGTTACCTAGCTGCTCAGTGCTGTGATTTGTCAGGGTATTTTGGTTTCGTTGCTGTGGCCTTTCGTAAGCTCTTAAAGCAGAACTTCATGCCTGCTCTGAAAACCTCAGCCTGGTACCAGAGGTAGGACTGAAGTTCCAGATTATATATCTGACAATTGGAAGGCCTTCTTTAAGCAGAAAGTTAGCTTTGAATTGGCAGAACTGCTAATGCAGCCACGTATGCAGAAAGTTCACTGGGTTGCTGTATATGGATTTTTCTTTTCCCTTATCAGTTCGGACAGCTCACAGAGATAACTGAAAGGAACTGTCAGGAAGCTGGAGCTCTTATCAGTGACTTGTGTGATGTAGTTAATTTCCCTTTTAAGTACGTACTTTTTTGATTTGGGGAGAAGGCATAAATTTCTACCAGGATTAACTGTGGGGCATCTGCATACTCTCCCGGATTGTACTGAGGGGCATGATGGAGTAAAACACCCCAAGAGATCAATTTAAAGCAAAATTGCCACCATGTAGCTGGAGCTAGATAGTCTGTGTGAGCACAAAGTAGACCTTCTGTTTTTCCTGAAGACGTGGCTGCTCACCTTTGAGGCAGTCCCTCTTACTAAAAGGGAAATTAATCCCTACAACTAATCAGCTTCCTTGTGCCGGTCCCGCTGCCCTGCTGTTGTTTGGCTCATGGTGCAGGCGAGGGGAGAAATGGAACTCTGCTATAAGAGGAGAGCATGTCTGTTCTTGTAGGGATTAGTCCTTCTCTGAGTCCTTTGCACAGTCTGCATTTGCCATTTTCACTTGTCTCCACTTTTGAACTGCCAAACTCCTCCAAAATTTAGTCCCAAGCCCATTGGTTTTTTTCACTGTGGAAGTCAGATTTGAAGTGGCCTTTGTGTAAATGGCAATTCCTTGCTTTCCAAAGTCAGTTTGTCTCCAGCATGGGCTGCAGTCTGTGCTGTTCCTGAGTAAACATGAATAAACTGCTTGACAGCCCCACCAGCACAGGATGAAACACAAAACTACTCCAGAGACCTCCTTCTCAGACAGTGAGTGGCAGCAGTGCCAGGATTTGGTTTCTCTCTCTTTGGGGCTAGGCAGGCTGGCACCCACCTCCCTGCCATGGCCATGGACAGTGCTGCCTTTTGGCTTGGGAATGGAGTGGGGAAGAAAAGCTCATGAAATGCTCCCCAGTGGTCCCTGCCTGCACAGCTGCTGCTGCTGACTGGTGAGATACTGTTCTGAGCATTCAGGGAAGCCCATGTCAGATGCCCAAAGGCCTCACAATTTTAATAGTGCTGATCTTAATAGCTGGCATTCATCGTGCTGGTTTGCGTGGTAAAGTACATCCCAGGTCATGGGGGAAGGAGGCGGATTTGTTGCTTATGTTTAAAAACATGGCCTTGGAAAATAAATACTTGGAAAACAGAGTAGCAAAGCTTGATGCTTCAGATATGGGAGGTAAGAGGAGGCAGACAGGCTGTTAATCTGCACCATCTTTCTCTGTGTTGTGCCATTTGAAGTCCCGTGGCTTGACCTGCCTGTTTCTTGGCTTTGAAACCATACCAAGGCTAAAGCCATAGCTGGGAAATAGACTCGTTTGGGATGAGAGCTTTGTGTGTCATGGATAAATAAATGATGATGATAACACTGCAGGACTGCAGGTCTCCAGCACTGATGTATTTTTCAGGAGACTGTTCTCTGTGGTATCTTGGGTTATTCCATTACGCAGTGGGCTTCCAAGGGACACTTTTTCTGACGGGAGCCTCAAACTGAGCCCCAGTCTGGACTGCATCCTGGTGGCCCTCCTCCTGTACTGACCTGAGAAGGCACACAAAATCATTCCAGCATCAGGGACGGAAAAGCAACTCCTCCAGTACAAAGAAGGAAGAGGGGTGCTTGCCATCATTCTCTGTTCTAGGAATCACTGGGTTCAAATTCATGCCCCAGCAAGGCCTGGGGCTTCCTAGTAAAATAACTGGGTAGTACTGAAACCTATAAATACATACCTTGCTTTCCATCTCATGTTCCATTGAGCAGGAGTCTGGTAGTGCTAGCTAGCACCTTTTTTTATTTCCCCCCCTACCCCCAACTATTTTTGTGCTACCTTCTGTTTTTACCCCATCTGTGGTGGGGTGGAGATGGCATAGGAAGGATTCTTTCTCCCAGCATCAGTTGGGCTTGGCCTCAGGGCAGTGAGTGATGCCACCCAGCCAAGGGCAGCCCTGCCTGAGCCACGTGTGAGATACCGAGCAGCTAAAATTACTGTGCTGGCCACTCGTGCTATTACCTCAGCTGACCCCAGCGTGGGGAGAGGGAAAAGCCTGGCAGACTGTGGGGCCATGCTGGGCTCAGCCACAACAAACAGAGTCAGTACTGAGAGGAGCAGGAACCACCTACGCTCTAATTTGGAGAGCTCTGCTCTGGCTGCGGGCTGGGCCTGGCCACTGCAGCCCCCAGCAGCGCTTCTGGTGATGGAGGGAAGTCAGCAGAGCTGAATCCAGTTATGCAGGAGCTGAACTCCACTTTTCCTGCCTTAATCCATTGATTTATTCCCTGCAATCTTGCAAGCTACTGGGGTTAGGAAGAGCTTCCCTGGCCTCTTCTCCATCTGCTTGCAGGGCGAGGGAGAGCGCAGTGATTTACCAGCTCTTTTGTACTGCAAAGGCCATTGAAAAGAGTATTTTCTTCCTAACTATGCTGAAAAGTGGGGTAATAGCTGCATGAATTTCAGCTTGCTTAGGTGGCAGTTGCTCACATCTTAGTGGCCTTCAGTTAATAAATGCTGTATATCAAGGAAGCAAATAGACAAAGGTTACTTGCTAGCCTTACATAAGCTTCACTGAAAAATAAATGCCTTAATAAAATGGTGGTAATCGATGATACATTTCACCACCAGTGTCTTAACTGGAAGCTTCCTCTTGGAAACTGCTTCATTTTAGCGACCTCCTTATTCCCACTGCAGCAAGTAGAAGATATTTTAACTATCATGTGTGAAGTCCTGTGTGTTGAATGGGCTTAGCTGAGAACCGGGGGGATGATACTGGTACTGCTGTGGAAGGGAAGGATCTGCAGGTGCTCGTGGGAGAGGCCACTAAAGCAAGATTAGCTGCAGCCTGAACAATGCCAGTGGGGAGTGAAAGCCAGAGATGCAAATAGACGTTTCTGTTCAGCCTCCCTCCAGTGAGCATCTTGTGTTCCTGGCCCAGCAGGCACTGGGAGTTTGCATTTGCCAGTTGCCTTCCTGAATATGTAAAAGCAGTTTAAGTTGACTTCAGGTCTCTCATTTTGCTTTTATTTTCAATCCTAGCATCCCCAGGGAGACCTCAAGCCACCTGAGGCAGCTCCTGCTGGGCCTTTTGCAGCGCAATCATAAGGACCGCATGGACTTTGGTAAGACCTCCTTCCAGTTCTAGTTCTGCTGCCTGTCTGTGTGTCTCTTCAGTTGTGGCACTGCACAAACCTCTATACTTTTGGATGGTGCTAGGGGAAACATCCAAAATCTAGAGATTTGGCAGTCCCTCAGCATATGTTTGTTGCTTGTGTTCCCTCTCCTGGCTTCTGCTTTTGTGTTCTCTCTGAACTTTGATTGTGTTACCAGGTAAAATGTGTATCTTGTGCATTTCTTTTTTTTTTTCCTGCCGTAGTTCCTTCCCGAAGCTGCAAGCTGCACCCATTTACTGAACAATTCAGTCAATACCCTCCATTTCTCAGGGTCTGCCATGATGATCTGAGCCAGGAGACCGTAGCTGCTTGCAGACCCTTCCCTCCCTCTCCAGGTTTCTGTGGAAGGAAGCCTTGGTTCTTCTCAGGGACCAAGCTGGCAGTCTGTGGGCCTGTATCTCAGTCTCCTGGCTTGGCTGACACAAAGATTTCCTTTTTTTCTTTTTTTTTTTTTCATAATTCATTCTAAATTGAGAAGAATCATTGTGAGCCAGTTCTGACTTTGACAGCACCTCTAGCTGAACTGAAAGGTCTGAAGACCCTTCTGGTAAAGCCATGCCCTAGAGGAAAGAAGGCAGAGGTGGAGCCTTTCCTAGAGTCACTGAAAGGGCCGGGTCATCTAAAGGCAAACACATCCTGAGTATTTTCAGGATGTTGCTTTTTAGGCAGACTTGAGGTAAAAGAGTTTGATGTTTCTGTCTTTTAGGCACTGGTTTTTGGTTGGGTTTTTGTTGCTTCTCTGCTCAAGTGGATTGTTTCCTGCTGGGCAGCATGTGCTAGCTGATGAAGAGAAATTGTTTTGCACTCTCTGTTACTCTTTTGGATTACAGATACCAGGAAAGCCTTCCTGGGGACGGTCATCTGGGTGGATTAACGGAGGCTGATCATAATTATCCAGTGGTGAATGTAAAGGACTGGTTACTGGGTTGCAGAAGTGAGAGAATGAGTCTTTTGTAAAGGGAGTTGTTGAAGCTCCTGATGGACGGACTTGGATAGAAGCACCTTGCAGTATTATTCTCTGCAGATCTTTTATCTGGCTGTGGATCTCTACCTCTTTTATCATGCTTCTGTGTGTTTAAAAAGAAGATATCTTTGAGGTTCTTGATTCCCTGCTGTCAGAAATTGAGTCTATCAAACATTTTTAGACCCCCATAAGCTGTTTTTGTACCTCTTGGGAATAGACTATATGAGTCAGTGTCTAACACTTAGAAATTTGAGATAATAGATTTTGATATCACTCAGGACAGCTCTTGGAGCACGTCTTCCTGCACTGAGATTATTAGCTGCTGCAGGATCCTTTTGTCTATAAATTGTCACATCCTTGTAAAATGTAATTTTTTTAAGGACTGTGTGAGAAAATAATCTGTACAGAAGTCTATATTTGAGATACCCTTTGTGCTTTTTAGAGGGCAGGTCTTGATGGGTATGTGCCATCCCATGACACATTCTAGTATCACCTGTCAGTTGAGAGGAAAGCAAGTACCAGAACCATGATTTATGTTTATTTTATGACAATACACTTCCCCAGCATCCAGTTGCATACTTGGTCTCATCCACCTCTGGATGATGCCCCTTGCCAGGACAGCAACAATACGTAAATGAGGGCACTTCTGTGCCCACTTGCTGTCCCA
This sequence comes from Grallaria varia, assembly GCA_013396735.1. Taxonomy (NCBI): domain Eukaryota; kingdom Metazoa; phylum Chordata; class Aves; order Passeriformes; family Formicariidae; genus Grallaria; species Grallaria varia. Next base: position 33,208 of record VWZG01011743.1, on the reverse strand, counting down.
TTTTCAGCTGCTGTGTGTGGCCAGCTGTGCACAAGCTGTTCATATCCCATGGCTCTGGATCCCCTCCAGACCTCCCCTTTCCCTTTGCTGGCTCCCAGTAGACAGGTGCTGTGTTCTCCCACTGCCAAGCTCACCGTAGGCTGTTCTCTTCACCTGCACTGTTTACAAAAGGCCTCTTTTGGCTGATGGTCAGTGCCTTTGTTCACTGTTCCTGTACCCTCCAGCACTCTGTTAGGCGAAAATTGAAGATTTGGGTGTGCTGCTGGGTCAGGGATGATTCCCAAGCCACTCTCCTGAGAGGAGGGGAATTCCTGCTGTTCCTTGTTCCCTGAAGTCCTCTGCAATCTGCCGGGAGATGTGCACAGAGCCCTCCCCGGAGCTGACCCTGGAGTTTAGTTGAGTCACACAACAGCAACACACAAGCTTGAAACTTCATTTACTTGTTGTGTGTCTCAGCCGCTGTTCTACCAGGAGCTGATGTTCTTTGCAATCTCAAGATTACCTAGAGGAAAACCAAGGGGGTTTCAAGTTGTAAGTTTCCTGCTGATGATCACAAGCTGGGTTATTTAAATTTGCTTTGCAAGCACAGCTAATAAGCAGTTTGGAGCGGGGAGGGGGAAAAGTGAAAGAAATCATCATTTCCACCCCCTCAGTTGAGTCAGCTTGGCTGAGGGATGGTACATTCCTGTAGAGGAGCAGTCTGAAGAAAGAAGTAGGAAACCCCAGCAGCTGAGCAGCTCCTGCATGATGGGGATGTTCTCTATCCACAGCAGATGTAACCTGTGAGATGCCAGCTTTCCATGCCAGAGATTCCCATCCCCTTTGTTTTGCTAAGCCTGCACTCAGGCTGCAGGACCCTGGCATGTCAGCGGCAAGGAGGGGCTGGGTAGGGAGGGATTGTTGAAGATTAAAAAGCAGACAAACAAAAAACCCAGTTGCTGCTTTCTGGAATGCTCACTAACCAAAGAGGAGCTGTTTACAGAAACAGGAGTTTATAAACCTTGGGTGTTGCAACAGGAAATCCATGCTGGGAAAAGAAGCTGAAGAGCCTGCAGTTAGCTCAGTAATCAGTGTTGATCCATGACTAACACTCCCAAAAGGCTGAGTTGCTGATTGTGATAGGAGAGGACTCTGGCACAGAGCTGCAGTGAATCAGAGATGAAAGAGTCGGGAGAAGTGGCTACTTGTGAGGACAGGCAAACATGCAGAGAGTCTCCAGCAAGCCAGGACAGAAGCTTTTCTTGGCCTGGATCTGTAGAATGAGGGGAGGAAGCAGCAGTTGCATCTGGTATGAAAGAGAAGGGGTTCTGGGCTGTGGTTCTGGGTTGGCCTTTCAGAAAATGCATTTCTGCCCTCAGTATGAGCTGGGTTTGGGTCTGCATGTCATGGAAGATCACTCCCTGGAAGTCTTTGTGAGTCGTTCTTCCTCAGTGTAGTGAGTGGCAGTGCAGTGTGATAAATACAGTTCCCTTGAATCCCTGCAGTTAGGATGACTCACCATCCTGATCAGCCTGGGATCCAAATAATTTCCCGTTTGTTTTTTTACGAGCAGGTCCTGCATCCAGTCCCCAGCCTGCATTCTTGACCCCTACTGTATGCAGCTGCAGTCTGTCAGCTTCTGTGGGTGACTGGATTGCATGGAAAAATCACTGTAAAACACTAACTTGCTGTGTTTTAACTGTTTTGTAAACTTTTTACAGTCGTTTCCTTTCACTGAGTCATTGTTCTTGATTTTTTTCAGATGAATTTTTCCATCACCCATTCTTGGATGCAAGTGCCTCTATGAAAAAATGTAAGTATTGCATTTTCAATTAGAAGTCTTTTTGAACCATGACCTGACTTCCTTTGCTGCTAGTTCAAAAAGAAAAATACTGCTTTATGTTTCCTTAGTTATTTAGGCAGGAATTCAGTGTTTGTTACTGTGTCATCTCCAGATTTTGCCATCAAAATGTATTTAATTTTACTGAGTTATCTTCAAAGGGATGATTAGAGGGCTATTTAGAAACCTAAAGTAGAAGCAAATGTAGCTTTGAAATGTATTCAACTGCTTTGTATGAAGTGCTTGGCTGGGGGGGTGCTTGTAGGTAAACAGGATTATGCAGCATGGTCTTGCTTTTCATCCTCATCTGTAGGACCATTCAGGATTGTGAATGGTGGAAACTGGCACTCTTGGCTCTGTTTGCCATGTGCCACCTTAGATTGGTTGTGCAAGATAGCTTTGGTTTCCATGTCTTTTTTTCATCTTTTACCTCAAAGTTCTTGATAAACATTGTTTTAGAAGGGTTATGTTTGGGTACTCTATGAGAGCTGGCCAAAACAGAGTTCCATTGAAAGTTCTCTCTCCCCTCTTTTGATTCATAACTTTTGAACACATTTCCATCCACATGTACTGTGGTTCAGAGGTTTATTTTCAGTGGAAAATGATTTGGAATTCCTTCTGGTCTGTGGAGTATCACAGTCCTCTGGCCAAGAGATTTAGCCTAGTGGAAATGTGTATGGTTGTCATCTTCTGGAAGGATCCTCCCGGACCTTTAATCTCCTGAGTAAATGACAGAGCCAAGAATTTTCATTGGTGATTGATTTGGGGTGCTGGAAGTTCTGGAGGAAACATGTTCAACACAAACACAGAGCCCCTCTTGGGTGTGTGTCATGGGGGGACACCCCTGTCTGATGGCCATGTCACTCCTGAGAGTCTCTTGCTTTCCTGCTGCCAGAGCAGGACTTCTCAGTTGTTCCTGATGAGATTTTAACTGTGTACTCAGGTGACCGTCCTGCGGGCAAGAAAAGACACTTCTGGTTTAGTGGGGCTTTCAAAGCAGCCAAGCTCCTGTCTCCACCTGCACCAGCGAGATGTGGGGTGAGCCCTGTAAAACAGGGCTGCTCTGCTGGCAGGAAAGGACTCTGCCAGTGTGGGACTGCGAAGCCAGCCCAGTTTTTGGCACCTGTTGCACCGCTGCTGCCTGGGAAAAGCCCTTCAAAGTCTTATCCCTCTGTGAGCAGAGGATCGTCCCCTCAGGATGCTCTTGCGTGCCCACCAACTCATCTCCTCCCTCCAGCCATTCCATTGCTTCACTGGCCAGGGGAGCAGAAAACACCCGGCAAATGGGAGAGGATTCTCCTCACCTGGCCCCAGTTTCCCACTGCTGCACGTCTGCTGGGCAGGAACCAGAGGTGCCATTATGAGCAGGGCACTGTAGCTCAGCCTTCACCCCCAGCTGCACCAGTGTTAACAGTGTGGGGTCAAGGACCAGTGAAAAAGGCACCTTTACGGGCAGGTAAGGCCAATACAAACTCCAGACCTCTCTGCTGCCCTGCTGGTCCTCACCTCCGGACATACGTCCACAGTCTGGAGTTCTCTCCAGGCAGGAAAGACTGCTACTGGTTTTGAAAACATGGGAGAAATACCTCCCCACTGCTGGAGACGTTTGAGTTGTTGTGCACAGAAGTCTGCTAGTGGAGGAGATAGTTCTGTAGTCTGCTGTGAGGTCTCTGCTGCTGCCAGATGGCACTGATGGATTAGAGCCCCTGGGAAGTGTGGTGAAGAGCCTGGATGAGAAAGACTGCCTGTGGTCCTTTTGATTTCTGAGTAGGTGAGAGAAGAGCCAGTGTGGTGACCTCTGTAAGGAAAAACTCACCTTGAGTCTCTCACAATGTCCTGAGATGTGTGGAATGCTGCTTAACGTGGCAGCGTGCTTGACCCTTGCACAGTTGTGGCTGAAGTAGATGTCTTGGCAAGGCTGCAGTTCTCAGGGACTGCCTCCCTGGCTCTGCATACAGAGCTAAGAGTCCAAAAGCTTATTGTGCTGCTTCATCTCAACGTGTGGCTCAGCATCACTAGTGGAGGAAATACCAAAGAGTAGAAGAGATACGGCTACTTCTGATACATCTGATTCATGGTGGTCATGGTCAGATGATTTAGAGTCCTTGGACTTTCAGTGGAGAACTGGGGGATGGAACTAAAGTGTGCCCCATATTTTTGTTCTCCTTGAGAGCTGATACCTGGCTGCCACTGACTGCAGTGGAAGCAGGAGTAAGTCATTCACACCTGAGTGTGGAAGTATCTCTTAGAAGACTTTGTTGGATGATATGTACCAGGAGGAGTAACCGCTCTGTGATGAACACACCGAGACCTCAGCTGAGCTCAGGGACCCACAGTGCAGCTTTTGGCCTTCCAGTTCAGAGGTGCCTGCACTCAGATGCAGGGAACTGTGCATCCATTCAGGTCACAAACCAAATTTTAGGTGTGGCACCTCCTTTCCAAGTGAGAGCACTTTGCAGTCTGGGCAGAGCGTGGTGGTCTCTGTACCTGCACAGGCCCCTCTGCCCTCAGGTGACAAAGCACATCACCTGAGCTCCTGAGCCCTCTCAGGGCTGGTCCAGAGCTGATCTCAGAGCGATCAAAAATAAAGCGAGAGCCACAGGCCGTGGATTCTGTGTGGATATGTGTTAGTACACCATCTCATGGAATTGTAAAGGGGTTTTTTTTAATATAATGTAATTCTGGAAGTGGATTCTCCAAGTGGATAATTTTGAAGTTGCTAAGACAGAGGAATCCCTCTCATTGAAATACATTTGTGTGTTTTGCAAGACGCTCCAGCAAAGTCAACATTTCTCCCAAAAATCTTTCAATATGACATTTTTGACAAGCACGTTGTCTTTGCTGCTGTTTCAAGGGATGGTTGGTCTCGTCCCTCCTCTCATCTCCCTCCTTTACCTGTGTACCACAGAGCTCTGCTCGCAACAGGCTTTAGCTTGGAGAGTGGATTCAGGTCCTTGGGCTTTGTTAACTTAGATGTATACTTTATTTTTTGTTTATTTATAATTGATTTTGTATTGTGGGTTTTGTACCCCTGTGTACTTCAGATGTGTAAAAATTCATTAATAAAGTCTTTAAAATACTGTGTCTAGTCAGAATGTCGTCTATCTGTAGCCAGGTCTGATCAGCGTATGGTATGGGGCTGTGTGTTACAGTAATAACACTTGAGAAGGCATAATTAGATGCTTGTGCAAGTCTTCTCTCAGTAAACACATTGTAATTGGTACCCGTGCAGAATGTTTTGGAGGTTTTTCTGCTCCTGCATTTAATGAATGGTGAGCTGCTGCCTCCTTTACACTGAGTTGAGAGCATGAAAGCTGAGCTCTTATGGTTCAGAAGTGCACAGGTCTGTTCAGTGTCTGGCTTAACTTGACTTTTACCATCTTCATAATCTTGTTGTACATAAAATAGGTGAAAACTAGCAAAAAATCACCATGACTTCTGCATATAGAAGATTTTAATCGTGCAAATGTTTAAACTCTAAAAGGCAGCTTATTTGGGCAGGTCCTTTCAGAGTTTGCACTCAAATTACTGCCTTTTCAGAGATTGCTATTAAAGAACTTTTTGATGGCTGGTTTTAATTGAATCCAGATAATCAGAAAAGTGCATCTTGCCAGTGTATGTAGAACTCGGATTCCAAATAAAGCTTTTCTGTAAAGCTTGAGGGTCAGATATTTTTAGGACAATGGAGCCCTTGGTAGGATGTTGTGTCAGAAGTGATTTTTGCAAGTGTAGGATCCAATATTGAGAACTACATGGCTGGAGCACAGTCTTGTCTTTATGGCTCCCAGCTCTCCCATTTGGAAACCAGTTGGCACTGGTTACACAATGTGCAGGATGACTGTTTTGTTGCTGGAGCAAGCTGGAGAGGACAATTATGAAAACAGACTTATTTACATTACAATTAAAATCCAGCAATTTCTGGATTTGGGTGGGGGCCTAAAGTTCATGTTAACATTCCCTGTATTCAGACTCAACTGAAAACATAATGAGCCAAGTGTTTGCACCCTTTTTAATTTTAAACTGGGAGTGCCTGGGGGTGTGGAGGAGATGGAAGCAGGCGTCTTTCTTTCAAGCTGTCCTACATGGCTGACACTAAAAAAATGCCCCAACAGAGATGTGGAGGTTAGAGAGGGGTTGCCAGAGTCAAATCTTGGGGTTCTTTGTGGATCAAAGTCTGTTTGGGGTGTCAGGACCTTCAGAGTTGGAGCTCACAGCCTTGCAGCTTGAATTTGTGGAGTTCAAAGGGATTTAAATAAGAACAGTGATTAATAGAGGCTGCAGCTAAAGGAGTGCTTCGTGCAGCTGAGTGTTAACTGCAGTTTCAGATGATAGTGGCAGAGTCTGCCTGCGTGTCTTCCCTCCTGATTAATGAGAAGCTGTCTGAAGCAAATAGACAAAAATAGAAAAGTCTCAATTCCAGCCAGGTTTAAATCAATAATCACAGAACCAAAATAGACTGGAGGGGACCTTGCAAGAGAACTGGAAACAAAAACTACTCATTCCAGGAAAAATGAAAGGTGATGCAAGTCTTGCAGCTGGCATGTGTAGATACAGTTCTGAATTTGCTTATCTTTTCTTGAAAGCACCTTTCCATAACAGGAAGGGCTGTCTGCACATGAGTGAATTGTTGTGTAAGAGCTGGCAGGATAAAAAGAGGCATATTTCTTTCCCCCCTGTCAGATTTCTAGTGTTAAATATGTAGGGAAGGTCCTGGGCATTGCTCCGCAGGCTCTGTGGGAGGATTGTGGAGATCAAAAGCAGTGTGATATAGGCAGGACAGAGCTCTCCATTTTACAGGCAAGTTCTTAGACCTCTGTGTGTGTTCCCTGAGTGCAGGGAGTGGGAAGCAGCTGTGCTGGCTGTGGGCAGAGTGGCTCTTGGTGCCAAGACTCTGACCAACCTCCCAGAATACCCATCATCAGGGTACCACAGTCTCTGGTCCCTTACCTCAGTGCCAGGACAATATGTTATAACAGCACAGACCATCAAGTGCATGAAATCTAGTGTAGAATAGATTCACAAAGCTTTGGGAAGTTTTATTTCATTATGAATCTAACCCTCAAACTGCTGGCAGAGTGAGCAGTGCCAGCGTGGCCCATCACAGGAGGGAAAGGCACCTTTGTGTGCTCCTGCATGCCAGCCTGCCCCAGCCATCCCACTGTGGATTCCCACTGCATGGCCCCAGGACTCTGCTGCATCAACCTCTATTGGCAGTATTACAACCTCTTTAGAAAAACATTCAGGTTTTGTTAATGTTTGCAAAGGCTGGAGGAGATCACTGTGACCCTGGTTAAACTGTTACAGTGGTCAATTACTTACATTAAAATAGATATTTTAAGTCTGTGCTTCTCTGGCTTCATTTTCCTGTTGTCACATCTCTCTCAGACTGCTGAATTCAGTGTCTTAGTGATTGCCCTCTTTGTGCTAAGGGACTCTGGTCCAGTCATCCTTTAACCTTCTTTGATAGTCTGCGCAGGAAGACTTCCTAAAGCCTTTTATTAAAAGGCATATTTACCCAGTCTTTTATCTTTAGAACACTGTTTCAACAGTTAATTGCAGAGAGATAGACTCTTTATTTTTCTAGCTTGTTGAATAGAGTAAGTGCTTTGTAATATCTAATGGGATTAATGACAGAGGTAGTTTTACTTCAAACAGGAACGTTCTTCTTCCAGGTGTTATTAATCTCCCTTGTATTAAGTATGGAGTCATTAGCACAGGTCCTGTAAAGGTAGAAATTTGATACAAGATGCTAATTCTCTGCCAGCATAATGGAAGAGCAGCAAAGTGTTCTCCTCACTTAAGCGTTGCCTCTGATCTCTGTCTTAAGTCATTCAAATACCAAAATGATTCCAGTATAAAAGCCTGACTTCAGGCTGCCCTGAAGTGGGGATTTTGGGATCTTCTGTGCTGTTCAGTCTTGTGTGTGTGGACTGGGGAATTTGAACAACTCAGTAGTTCAAAGTCCTTTGAAGAGCCAGTGTTACCTCTGACTGTCTCCCTCCTCGGCTGAGCTGAGCTCTTCTAAGTTATTTACTGAACCTCCTTTGCATAAGTCATTGGAGTTAAATATTCTTTTCTCCTGTGATGCCTTAATCATGTTTTCTGCCTGAAGGCTAATGCTAACTAGGCCTTTCAGTGTGAGCTTTAGGCCTCTGTGAGAGTTACAAAAGCCAGTTTGACAATGAAGTGAATGGAATAGGCAGCTCCAATATTGAACAATAAAACATAAAAGGAGGGGATGCAGGAATGGCCTGTGCTGTGGAACGATTTCTGTCCAGAGAAATAAATAAACAAAACATCTTTAACTTGCAGAAGTGGCCAAGGGAGAACATGTTGAGCTGTAGGAAACAATGCACTATTTTCTTGAGGAAACCCCCTTGAGGGTTTTTTGTTGGGTTTTGGGGTTTTTTTTAATAGCATGTGGCCTGGGATGCCTGAGTGGCCGTTTGGGCTGCAGGTGAATAGGGGTTGAGTAGGCGTGTGTTTAACCTGTCACACACCTCCCAACATTTGTGTATGTGGGCTAAGCCACGAGGTGTGATGAGGAAGAACCTGTAAGGGTATGGTCTAACTCATGACTTCTGGCCCTGACATGAATTACTTAGTCTGCTTTTCTGGTTATCTTTCCCTTCATTTGCAAAGATGCTCTGGAGGGTGTTTATGGCAGAAACTGTCTTGTTTCTTGGTAGCAGACCTGTGAGATAGTGCACAGAGGGAGTGGATGGGTGTGAATCACATCACTGAACAGAATGCTAATATTATGTCGTTCTCCTTTAGCTGACCATATCTGATACATGAGATACCTGATGATACATGAGATAAATCTGATGGGAAAGGTTGAAAAAGACCTTTTGTTATTCAGTAATCTTAGTTTGAAACCTTCTTTTGGTTTTGTCTTTTGCTGGTTTTAGCTGCTTCCGTGCCAATGCCTTCTTATCCCAGTTCAGGCTCCGGTAGTTCCTCCAGCAGCTCTTCCACTTCCCACCTGGCATCACCTCCTGTAAGTACAGCTCAGAGGATGCAATGATTGTGTTAATTGTCTCCCCGCTTGTGTCTTTGAAATGAGGTCTCTGTTTTTGCTCTCTTCTGGTACAAGTCACTGAATATTTCAGTTCTGCCTGGGCTTAGTTCAGCATTCTCTCCAGTTTAGAGTTTGGATGCTGAAGGTTGGCTTTCACTCCACAAGACATATTTCAATGTGCCATTGCCTATTATATGAAAAAAAGTTGGTATGAGTTGTCTTGGCAGAGATGGAAAGCTCTTTGGAACCAAAACCAGTTGCTAATTCAGGGTATAGCACTGATTTCTTGTCTGCAAGTTCTCTGTTTTCAGGCAAAGTCTCTGCAGCCTGACAGAGTATCCACCTTCTTTGCAAAGTGACCCTCCTTCTTTCTGACCAGCATTCCCAAACACCACAGAGGGACATTCAGCAAAGCTGTTTGCTCAGACCAGACCTGCCACAGTCCAGTGGTCTTGTGAGAGATGATCTGAACTGATGGGTTTTCTCTCTGGTTACCTGAAATGGTGTAAACTTTTCTGGAGGGCAAAATATTAACTGGCCATTGAAATGACATTCCTCCAGCTTGTTGAACTGAAAGCTTGTTTTTGGAAGCTCTTGGTGAAAGCTGCCTTTGACTTCAAACTCGGGAATGCTGGTGGTGTGATGGGTAAGGGAAGGAAGAAGGATGGAATTTTTTCCTCCCTGGCATGACAGCTTTTTCAGTTTGCTCTTTGAGCTTCCCTGGGCCAGAATGTCTCAGCCTGTTGTGGAAAATGCTAAGGGGCACTTGCAGAGGGTGGTGTAGGTGGTCATGGTGTGAGCTGGACAGAGAGCACAGTTCTGCTCTCCTCTGAATGTTCTGAATGTTGCATAACTGTGTCCCCAAGAGCTTAGTCCTCCCTGCAGTCCAAAGTAGAGGGTGATTTGACTGAGGCACTCCTGACCATAAGACTCCAGAAATGAGTAGATGGTATAAAAGCAGACTCCCTCTCCTGAGCTTTCCTGGTCTGTGAGTACAGACTCACTGCCAGACTGGGAGGGAGTCCCAAGTCAGAGGTGTACTGCACCTCTCCTGCTCAGCCTTCTGATGGAGGTGTGCTGGCTCAGCCTGGGAAAAATGCCACATCTCCAGGGCAGAGCTCACAGACTGGGTGGAAAAGAGACAACTTTGGCAGCTGGAAAATTCCTTCTGCCCGTATGTACTGCATGTACAGCAAGAGGGAGTCGCCACTGCTACAGCAGGAGAGTCTTTGGAGGGTGAGCAAGGTCTTAATGGGGCCCAAGTGAAAGCTGCTTCAAGTCTTTCTCAGCCTGGAAATGCATTAGGATAAAGATTGGTATCTGTTCCTCGGGCAGTTCAGCTGCCTTAAAGCTTTCTTAAACCATCCAACCTCCTCCATCTGTCTGCAAACAGGAGGATTGTGGGGCTGTTCACAATTTGGCTGAAGGAAGCAGGAAAATGGGACTTTTTAGGGACTGTCCTGCCTCTGACAGCTGTGAGCTGTTCATCTACCAAAAGCTTCATCTCCTTCAGGGCTTTCTTTAACTCATTATCAGCACTGCAGCAAAACAGGGTGGTCTTGAAAGAGCAGCAACACTTATCTACATGTTACCAAGTTCTGCTTCCTGCAAAAGCACGAGTACAGACCAGATGGTTAATGTTGAAAGAACAAAGCAAAAAACATAACTCAAAATAACAACCAAAAGTATCTCTGAAAGTTCCTTTCAGTTTCCCAGCCATACTGGAGCAAGCTGGTAGCAAATGCGTGGTTGATCCAGAAAGGGATGCAATACCTCAAGTGAATTTTTCTTATCTCTGGAGCATCAGACACACTGGAAGTATGTTTTGTGCAACAAAAGATGCACTGTTCTGACAGGGACATAAAAGGCTGTTCCTTTTCAGTAAAACTAAACAGCTGCTTCTGGCAAACTATCAGCTCTGGTTTATCAGCAGAATGTTGTTTGTAGCCTTGTACAGCTCAGTTTAAAGGACAGAGCAGAATGATGAAGTAGCTGTTCTGAAGCCAGTGTTTGTTTTCTCCTTGAATTAGCAGTCCCTTGGAGAGATGCAGCAGCAGCTGCAGGAGAAGACGCTGGCATCTCCTGCCCAGGATTCTCCTGGCTTTCTGCATGGATCTAAGGATTCTGCTGGGAGCAGCAGTAAGAATTCCTCCTGTGACACAGATGACTTCGTCATGGTCCCAGCACAGTTCTCAAGTAAGGTGGTTTCTGGAAATGCAGGTGTTTGAGCAGAGAGGGATGTGGATGTTAAGAATAGAATTCTCTCCTAGAAAGTTGAAAGATTGATTAAACTTGTCTGTTTTGACTGAATAGCAGGAATGGTTTTGTTCTCAAGCTGGAAGAAGCATCTGGCTCACTGGGTAGTTTTATAGGATATTTTGTAATTACCTTTAAAGACAGGATTTGAGAGTAAAGATTACTTGGAGGCCTCAACAAGAGACTGAACCTGGAAATCCAACTGGAAAAGAAGATAAGTAGGCTCACAGGGAAACGTCTTTCACAAAAGCCTTTCCCATGTCATCCTGCGTTCAGTTTCACTCAGCATCACAGTCTAAGACAGGACTTCAGCCAGCAAGCTGGATTTTACACTTGAAAAAAATCCCTGAAAAATTTAAAATATGTTGTTTTTTTCTTCAAACAGTCTGTATTTCATTTTAGCACCTTTATACTTTGATAAGAATTATTTGAAAATACATGTGTACATAGAAACCAGGACCTCAGTTCAGCTACATGCCTAAATGTGTCCATGCATGAGCCCTTTCTTAATCAGCAAAAGGATGTTGTTCAACCTTGACCATATGAATGATGCTTTGCTGAGTTGGAACTTGGTGATAAATCCTGTGATTCCTCCTTTTCTGGTTGCACCACTTGTATTAAAACAGGAGTTTTGAGGGGTAGAACTGGAATCTCAGAACGATCTCCGCTGTACAATCATTATGATAAGGAAGAGCTCATTGTTGCTTGTGTTTTCCTTGGGATCAGTGGTGGGACCAGTATATACTTGCCTTGTGCCAGTCATGTTCCCAGCATTGGGATGTTTTGGCAGAGGCACAGGTTTCCCTGTGCTGTGTCTCCAGCTGTTGGCTCATTTGACTGCCATGGGTTTTTTGCCACTAAGGACACGGATGTTTCAGTATGTACCACTGGCCTCTTACACAGCAGCTAGTGGCTTGCACCAGGTGGGCATGTACCTATTGCCCCAAGTGATTCTGTCAGGTTTTGGCCATCCTTCAGCAGGACTTGCTTTCAGCTTAATTTTTCCAAAACTTCAGGGTGTAAGGATCAGCAGCATCCACATCAGCTGTAATTGGCAAAACACTGACTTCAGAAATACAGCTCACTAGGAATTGGAGGAGCAGGGAATTCTATTCAAAATCTCAGTTGCTCTGAAAGTATAAAGAAAATTATCTCAAATTAATCTCTTTCTGCACTTCCTTCCAGGTGATTTAACTGCTGAGGCTGCAGGAGGGAAACCAATCCAGGACAGTCTGATGTACAGCGGGTAAGGCCAACCACCAAGGCAACTCAAATTGTCCAGGCACTGGGTATCTGGGAATTCAGGGTTCTGGTGGAGCAGGGTTGGTTACCAGGACCTAATAGCTGGATTCTTTCTGTCTTTCTCAGGAGTTCTTTGGTGACTTCAGCAGGCTTGGAAAGCCAGGGAAGAACACCATCTCCGTCACCCCCGTACAGCAGTTCCCCAAGCCCATCCAGGTAAGAAAAGCTGGTCAGTGGTAACTATGCAACATTGAGAATTGAACACCCACTGACTTCCAGGAGGGGGTTTTACAGCTGTTGGTGTGCTGGGCAAGATCCACATCTCTCTTTTAACTAGAAACACCCAGTAGAAACTCCCCAGCCTTGGGCACTGATCAGTCCCCGCTACAGAGCCTGTCTCTCCCTCTTGTGGCCCCTGGGAGGGGCTAGGCTAGGAGAGAATGCAGGAGTGCTGGAATTAACTCTGTTCCCCGGAGGGGCAGGCATTATTCTCAAGCAGAAAGTAAATGTACTCCACCAGCACATATGTACTCCTCATCCCCCCAGTGCTTACCTACAGAGGTGGGGAGTATTCCAGCTAAAGGCTCCTTTTCCTAAATCATGCATTAAATTGGGGCACAACACTTTATCCAAGGTTGAAAGTATGATGGACTTCAGTTACTGGGCAAATGTGGAGGATTATTGCTCATCTCCCCTTGCTGTTGAAGGACAGATGAGGGCCTGCTTAGTTGTTTGTGGTTTGTTTGAAGAGCTCCTTGCACAGTCTCTCTATAAAGTACTGCTGCTAAGTGGGCCTTGTTTACTAACAAGGATGAAGGAGTAGGAGGAACAATTGCGAACAGGCGTGGTCACTGGTTTAATTCCAACTAAACCAGTTGCTCCAAACTCAGTTTTGGCCTTCAGAAATGTGGAAGGTGACAGCTGCCCACACACAACAGGACCAGCAGCCCAGCGCTATGTTCCAGTGGTGTGTGGAAGGTGATCCCATTGACTGGGAGGCCTGGAAGCCTTAGGGTACGTGCTTACCTTGCAGGGAACTGGTGGTGTTGCTTCTTCTCTTGTTCTTGCCTGCTAGGCAAGCAGGACAGCCTTCATCTTCTGCTCTGGCAATATGGCACCTGTCGGGGGAGGATGCTTGGAGGGGATTTTCACACTGGGAGATGGATGACCCTAAAATCTTTTTTAAGAAGAAAATACAGTCCCAGGCTGTGTGTTGAACAAATTTGTCGCATTAACAGAGCCCAGAAAATGACAAAACTTAGCCTCAAAGCATACAAATTTAACGGAGAGTAATATAGCTCAGAGCCTCGCTGACGTGATCACGTTAATTGGCAAGCGCGTACCACAGTGTGGAGTTTAATTGCATGAGGCTTCTTATGCCATCGCCTGCTAAGCTTTTTAACCGCTTATTCCTTAACTGATTCCTTTGCATTCTGGAGATCAGTCTTTATTAAAGGATTTGGCCTTGCTTCTGGACAGCTGTGAGTGGAGATTGATGGAAGTTGACTACAAATGCTGCTACTTCTCACTGTTCACCAAATTGGCCTCATTGTCTTCTGCTGGATCACAAGGTGGCAAGGCAATGCCAGTGGCTTTGATCTAAACATGTTTCTGCTCTCTCTTTCCTACTCATTCCCAGCAGCTTCTGTGGAGCAGATGCCAAACCTTCTAGTTCTACTTCCCTCTTTTCTATCTGCTTTGAAGAAACACTGTAAAATTCCTTCCTGCCCTGTCCAGGATGGGGAATAAGACATCGGGAGTGAAAGATTGGAGCAGTTGCTCCAAATCCAGAGGATAAACCGTGGTCTTTGGTGTGTCCCCTGAGGGTGCTTGGAACTTGTGCCACCCAAGTGTGCCCTCCCTGGGTTTCAGTGCCCTTCCCTGTAGATGCCATGGGACCCAACATGTTGGTTCAGCACTTGTCTCCACTGGCACAGAGGACTCCTGGGTTTCCCTCTGTCTTTGCTCACTCAGAAGCAGCAGTTCTCCCTTCCGTGCATGGCTCCAGGCTAGCAAGAAATGCTGGCTGCAGTCCAAGTGGGACAGAAAGCAAAGGCTGTTTCAGAGTGGCCATCAGTGGGTTTTCCTCAGGATGTCATGGTGCATTCTAGGACAACTCTCCTTGCTCTTAACTAAGAGATTAAGGACAAGGCAGAATTAAAATATGTTTGTAGTTGGGGGGTTTTAATTCTTTTTTTTTTTTTTTAAATACTTCCTTGAAGATACTTACTAAGTCTAATGAAAGGTAATTCCTTGGATGTACCCCACAGCAATGGATTTAATACTGTTTTCAAAGAGTTTTTAATTACTGCCAAGTAATTAAACTCCTTGTCCCAGCTTTATCTCTTGGACTTAACAAGTTTATGGTCAATTGCATTCTAAGGCTTGAGGCCAGTTAGTAGGTTTAGTGTATGTCGCTTCATTTGGATCATTGCCTTTGCAACTTGCACCTTGTGAAGAAAATGAGGACTTGATATAACTCTTGTGGAGAGGAAGGATCCTTTCACCCAAGAACTTCTTTTCCTCTAAAGGATTTTGACCTGATGGAAAAAAAACAGCATTTGAAATGTATGTTCAAAGTCAGGATATGTACAAGGTTTGACATGAACCCTCAGATTTCTTGGTTAAAGCTTTGTTTACTTTTTGTCTGTCGTGTCACCCTGTCTCACACTGATGGAAAGCAGAGACACCAAAGCCTCACCTTTCTGCTGAGCAACTGGAAACTTTGAATGCCTGTGTTTTATTGTTTGTCAATGAAGAATCAAGGCTTTCATGCAGCCTTTTGGAGATAAACATCAGATTAAGAGTCTGTTTTCTTGCTGGAAGAAATAAGAGCACACAAGGAAGAAGATACGGAACTTTAAAAGTTAGTAAACCTGTTGAGAGACAAATGAAAAAATCGGAATAATTTTTTGATCTTTCAGCCTGGATGAAAGATCTCTTCCAGTTATTTGGCTCTCTTGTGATGGAGGAGTGTCTTCATGTGCACAGTGTGGAGATCTGCAGACACTTTCCTGCAGGTCACCTTTGTTCAATGGTGTCGCAGTAAACCGCAGAGTACTATTGACCTTCCTCAAAACAGAAATTCTGGTAATGGGATGCTTTGAACTGCCAAATAAGTCACAAATTCTTCTCTGTTCCCCTGTGCACTCACGTATGTTCTTGATGAATTAAATATATCCTTTCATCTTACATAAAGTATTTCCATTCCAAGTGTTAGACCCGAAGGAGTGATGGTGCTTCCAGCTTCTTGGGGCAGACCCAGGCATGTGTCCTTGACTGACAGTGAGAGAGACTGCAGAAGCCTTCATTACCAATGAGATCCTTCTGTAATTGTTTCAGCATCCCCGCAATTGGTGTTGGCAGTTGTAAATAGCATTGCCATGGCAATTAATCCTAGAATTCTGGGGCCTTTGGAAAAAAGACTTTAGGGTTAAGACTTAGTTAAATGTGGTGTTTTCTTGGGTTTTGTAAAGCATGATTTGTGTGTAGCCTGGTGTACAGGCCAAGAGTAACACGTGGGAAACAGTCACCTGGGGGAACAGGTATCAGGTGGGACCTGATTCACCTGCTTGGATGGAACTAGAAAGAAGCCTGAAGTTTACAGAATGGACTTGTCCCATTTCGTATGTGTGATATTCTGTCTGACCGTGATGGGTATATGGATACCAGCTCCTGTCCCTGAAATCTATTTTCTCCCAGGTTGCCTTCTCCACCTTGTAGTTGACTTGCAAATACTCTGATACACACCACTACATTCTCTTTGTGGTGTGAGACTTCCACGCAGGTGCCGTGGCTGCAGCAGTGCCTGTGCGTGAATCAATCACAAGTAGCTCTTGTCAGCAACATCTGTGCTGGTGTCCTTTGTGACCCACATATGTTTAGCCCCTGCTCAGTGCTGTGCTCCTCTGCTGTGGATCTGAGTTGCTGGAAACTAGGCCAGTCATGGCCTGAAATAGCAGGGCTCTGGTTTTCCTGGAGGGAGTGGTGCACTTGGGTGTAGTTTTAACATCAGTCTGTGGGTGGGAATCGTGCTGGGAGAGAGGTGCCTGTTGTCAGGAGATGTGTGGTGCCACTTCCCTTTGATACGACTTTGAATCACCTCCCAGTCCCAACCCACAGCCCGAGCGCAGCCCAGGGGACGCTTCCTGTGTGCAGTTGCCTTACGAAGATAAAATCTCCAGTTAGCTGGTCCAAAGGCCCAGCCCTTAGAGAAGTTTTTTCTTTGTGTGTCTCCCTTCAACAGCCGGCCAGGTCAGTTCTCCAGCAGCAAGTACGGACACTCCGTGCCCATTCCGGTCCCAACGCAAATCCACAACTACCGTCGGATCGAGCAGAACCTGCAGTCTCCCAATCCGTGCTCCTCTCCCCGGTAAGTGCTGGGGCTGCCAGGAGGGCTGACATCAGTGCAGGGCTCTTGCATCACAGCTTGGGGTCTGTAAACAAACTGCTCTACAGTTTGCTCTCTGTACCTCTGTAAATTTCCCTCTGTGATGGGCTCTCCCCCTTGCTGTAAGGAGACAGTGTGGTGCGTTTTGGGGGTATTTTTTTAGTGCTGTTGAGATTTTTTTCTTACCATGTACTGTAAATTTTGTCTTTGTGCTTGTATGTGAGAAATCTCCCGTCAACTTTGAGTGAAGGCTGAGCCTCTTTGAGCCTGACAGCTTTTCCCATGCCAGCTATGGATTGGGTGTCCGGGCAGAGAGAACCATCCATCTGGCAGATGCCTTTATAAAAGGAAAATTTGAGATAAACAACTAAAATGGATAGGGCTACAAAACCTACCTGACTGTACCTTAATTGGTTCCTGTAGCTAGTCATGCCATAGATGATGTGTTGTGCACGAGTTGCATGTTAATGTGGTTGTGCAGCCAGGACTGACTAAGTCATGAGCAATTTGTGCCCGTGAGGGAGAGCATGTTTCCTGAAGGTGGCCAGGAAGACCCAGATGCCAGCCTTCAATGTGCAGCTGACCTTCTGAGTTCAGTGGTAATGGCATGGAGGGCTCCTGTCTCTTCTCACGTGTGATTTCTGGTTCTGGCAGCAGCAGTCCAGGTTGTAGACTGGTTGGAAGGAGACACGTACAGGATCTTAAAGAGCTTGTACAGCAGGGGCATTCAAACAGGAGTGTCTAGGAGGTGTCATGTCTTTTTTTAGATGAGATGCATTGGTAACTGGATTAATTAAAGTTTTGATTTTGGAAGTAGGGTAATACCTACGTCAGCCTAGGTTTGGGCTTCAGCCAGCCTAATTCAGGATAAGGCTTACTCAAAGTGGACCCAGAAGCAGAGACACAATATGTTGATATTAATCATGGATCAGCAGAGGGATTGGTTTGTGCCAGTGTTACTTCAATTCTAGTTTATGTTCACTTTGAGTGTGTGGTAGGTTCTGTGGTAAATTTCTTCCTGTTTCCTACGTGCCTTGTGTTTTGTACAGCAAAACTTGTGGACCCTGTTGGTGTAGGCACTCACAAGAGTCCTGGTTCTCCATGTGAAGTACCAAATGAGAGGTTATCCCTGTGAGGTACAAAGTGAGAGCTCTGGAGAAGGTGCCGTGCTGACCCCAGACCTGGTGATGGGCTGCTGAGTTCAGGTTCACAGCCTGCAGCTGCAGTCAGAGATCAAACTGCCAGGTCTTGCTCCTTTCAGTCACCACTGTGTAATGTTGATTAGCATCATCCTTGCAGAGGAACTCGAGGAATGGGCCCAATCAGGATGATTCACAGTCTGCTTTTAGCATCTTTCCAAAATCTCTGGCGTCATGTTTTTTCTGCCCCAGGAGGGCATATTTATCTCTTGCCATCACTTCCTCTAATCAACAGATTGAGTAGACACCCTTCACGAATGGCAGGAGAAAACTTCATCAGGCATCTAGTATGTGATTCCACTTTTCCATCAGGTGTATCAAACAGGCCATTACTGCTGAGTGCCTCGTCATGTTTGCTGAGTCATTTGATTGCAAACCTTGATGTGCACACTTGTGTCCCACTGTCACCTGACTGGCTGGAGTGTGCCTGTGTCACATGGCATGTTTGCAGACAGATAGGTAGCTTATTGAGGTGGTAATTATGTGTACCTACTTCTGGCCACATCACCTGTCCTGCTCGTCTGCTTGCTTCCTTATCCTGTGTCTCGTAGGGTGGCATTTGACATTCCACATCTTTCAGCAGCAGTCAGCTGGTGTTTTTTTCTGCAGGTTCTTGGTAGATAATATTCAGCTTTCTGCATGGCTCATGTTCTGGAGAGTTAAAAACATGGGAGGGCAATACTTTCTGCCACTGAATATCTCGGTATCTTCTCGTCTTTCCTTTTTGTGTATTCATTTTGCTTCAGGGCCAGGCACTTGATGAGCATTAGGCCTCTGAATCTGGAGCAACCTGAAGAGGAGTGATTTTTAGGTTAAAATTTGAACCTTTTTTCCAAGCATGTGAATATAGCATGGACTCACCTGGCTGCCAAATGTGGTAACACATTGAACAGAGGTTGGGGTGGTGTCAGATCAAATTCTTATATCTCAACTACTGAAATAGGGGTTTTTTATATATATAATGTATTTATTTTCTGAAATGTGATATAAAGTGAAATATACATCTAGGTAAGTTGTTGAGTAGATGTACTGACAGAAAACAGACATCATGAGGCTGTCTGCCATTCCTGGGTATTGTAACCCTGCTAGCACTGCTGAAACCCATGTGCCTTTGTTCCTCTGTTCAGGTACTTATGGGCAGCTCAATGCAGCATCCCTGGGAGAGGAGGCAGGATGCCCTGGTGATAGCATCTTGCAGTGGCTTGAGCATAGAAGGTTTTTTTCAGCATATTCATTGATTCCTGTCCAGAAAACCACCTACTGGCTGAGACTTAATGTGCTTTTAACAAGAGGAAAAAATGTTTCCAAACTGAGAGTAGAATGAAGGATTGGATGAAAAGGCTGTGTTCTCATACAGAGAAGTGTAATGGGAATCTTGATGAAGGAGCCTGTGGAGGCAGAATGACATTTCGGTTTAGGCTGTGTGTTCTAATGATGGTGAAAACATTAACATATTGAGAAATAATTAATTAATATGCAATAATCCCCTCTCCCTCCAGACTGATGGTGTGGCTGTACTCACTTTCCCACTAGTTTCCTCTTGTGTTTCATTTTAGCAGCTGAGTAATACTCAAGGTTCCTGCATGTGTGGGCTGTACAAATTAATTTTAACTCCCTAGGGTGAGTCAAGGAGTTAAAGGCATTTGGAGTCCAAGCAATTCTGGCTGTCTAGCCCAAAAAACTAATTCCTCTGGGTAGTTCAGAGATGTTTCAGATCTGACAGCCACACACTGCCCTGTTTTGCTCTGTAGCTTCTGATTTGAGTCCAAGCTCTGTTGCAGAGCAGGGCTTTGGCACAGCTTACCTCACCATTGCGCAGCTGATGCTCACGGAGCTTCCTGCCTTCAGGCTGCTCTGACTGAAGGGTGAGTGGCTCAGCACAGGAGGGACACTTGATTAAAGCCCTCTCATGATGTTCTGAAGAGACTGCCAAAAATTAATATCTTGGACAAGATAGGAAACTGTCATGTTCAGGATCAATGTAGATACCTGAAAGTGTCTAAAAGTGACTTTGAAAAAGTACTGCCTTTCCTGCTTCCAGCTAAGCTTACCTTATTCCTTCTCTTCATTTATTTGGACTGAAATTCTGGAGAGCAAAGATTATCATCTTAATCTGTATTGGTGTAGTCCTAGAACAGTGGGATTTTTATCCAGGGTAAACAGTTTTGTAGCTCTGCTTTTGTGGAAGTAGCTGTGTGTGTGTTTGGTGATGCTGTTCTCCCTGCACTCTCCTGGACTGGCATCTGGAGTAACGTGTGTGCTGCTCTTGTTTCCTGTAAGGTCTGGTACGGTCCGGAGGTCTAGCAGTACAAGTCCTCTTGGTTTTCCCAAGGCTGGTGCTTCCCCTCCTTATCCTGGAGAGCATGGATCCATGCCCAGCTCTAAAAAGCTCTCCTTTGGCGGTGCCAAGCCCTTTATGCCATCACCACAAGGTAAGATGTCAGCTGGGTACATTGCTATCCTAATAAAATCATGCAGCTCTTTCCTGAACAGAGTGGGGGTTTTAACCAGCTGTAGCTGCCAGTTAATAGGGAGTTCAGATTGGTGTGTTCCCCTCTGGTTCTTCTCAACAGATAATTTGGCAAGTGTCTTGGCTTCAGTAAAATGCAAAGAAAAATACCTGTTAGCCCCAGGAGAGGCAAGCTTTGCTTTGGTGCCTGCATCAAGCATTTTGCTGCCCTCAGAAGAGGGCTTCTGTAAGTGCAGAGTGTCTTTTTACTGGCTCGGGTTGGGGTGACAGGAAATTTCAGCCAATTATTGTCAAAGCAAAATTCTGACCAGTGCTGAAAGGGCTTGAACTTCACTGTTCAGACTGAAAAGTTCTGACTGACTATCTGGTAGCCTGATCTAGATGCTGCTAACAAGCAAATCAAGTGGAAAGGGATAAGGAAAACCCCAGTGTGCAACTGATGCAATTTGCTGTTTTCTGTAAAAGAACAGCCTGATATCATGAACTATTCTGTATCCCTGGTGTCTTCAATCCTGTATTTATTAGTCTCTGCTGGTGGGGAAATGCAGATTATTCATATTCTGTTCCTCTGAATTAATATCTCTCAGAACTTTTGCAGGAGTTGAGGATCTTTTCACTACACAGTTAGGGCTGAGAAAATGGAAGAAATAACTGACATCTTTCTATAAATAGGTGGTGCATAGAGCAGTTCTTGCCTGTGGAAGCTTAATACTGAATGAACTTTTTTTTATTGTGTTCTCTCACAGTTGGAACAATCCCAGAGCAGCCCAGCCAGACTGTTATCCCATCTTCTCTTGGAGCAGAAGTGAGAAGCCGTATTCCTGTTGCTGGTGCGTTGGTCCTTTCTTCCTTCCTTATTCCAATGGATAAGGCCAGAACTGTAGTCTCAGGGCATTCAGTGTTGGGTATGTTGCTTCAGCATCTTCTCTGGATGCCTGGCCTGCCAGCATTTCTGTGTACTGGTAGGAATTGGGGTTGATCCATTTGCATCCTGTCAGCCAGCATGTTTCAGTGCTGACAGACCCCATGTCACAAAACCTCAAATTTTGGACTTTGAAGTCAATGGATTAAATGAAGGAAGAGCATCTCAAAATCCCCAACGCCCCTGCTGCTGAGGGGCCTGCTTGATGTGTCGTTTCCTTGCTGCTGAGCTCTGACAGCCACAGTCCCTGTCCCTGTGAGTGAAGGAAAGGAGCTGCACTTTTATTTCCCTGTTATTCATATCTCCTCCTTCTGTCGACTGAAGACCTTCTGAGGCCTGGCAGTGCTGTGGCACTGCGTAGTGCCATCCTTAGCCATCCACTGAAGGTTTTGATCTGTAGATGTCTGAGCTGTGGATGCTGGGATCAGGCTGGCTTTCTGTGTTAGAACCAGACACTGATGTGGTGTGTCACTCTGGGCCCTCCAGGTTCCTCGGCGCCTGAACAGTCTCCTCGAGGGATGGGCTCGCGGCTCCACAGTGCTCCCAACCTGTCAGATTTGCATTCCTGCAGGCAGAAGATAACCAAGCAGCACTCTGATCCTCTTGTTGCTCACTTTGGTCATACCCCAGTCAGCCAGCCTCTGCAGATTCATGGCTTGCAGCACTGCCGCCAGCTCCGATCCTCACCGAAGCTCTCCGAGTTCATGCAGAGAAGCCCTTTGCCAACGATAATGGGCTCCCCTACAAAGGTATGCCCAGGAGGCTGCTTTTGAGCTTCTCATGGCTTGATCTTCTGGGTTATTTGGGGATGAACTGCTGCATGATCAGCTAAACTCTGACCTGGATTTGCCACCACTCGTTCTCTACCCTTTGAGGGCTGTTTAGTGATGTGTGTGAAACGGGGCGGTGTCCTGGTTCTTATGGACAGCTCTCACTTGGCAGCAGCGCTCAGCAGCTGAGCAGAGCCTGGGCTTTAGGGCAGGCAGTGGGAAGGAGCTGCCCTGGTCAGCAGGAGCACGTTAGTGCCGGCACTGTCTGGGCTGGTTTGGGCACCATGACCGGGCAGGAATGCCCAGCAGGGCCGGCAGACGGGCGAGCAGGTGACAGCCCTGAGCCTCACACAAAGCTGGCACTGTGACAGCATTTGCTCTCCTTAGGTTGGGCTGCTACAAGCTTTCAGCAGTTTGTTGTCCTTTCATTTTAGTCTTTCTGGGATTAGGGACAAGTAACTGTTTGGGGTGGGATTTCTACCTTTGTTTTAGGCAGGTTGTTAAACATACAATTTAATTTTGATAAACAAATGAGGGGGATAAGGGGATCCTTCCACCTGCATTTTAAAGACAGATCTCTGTTTTTCCTGTACTTCTTAGGCTGTGTCCCCATTTGAGTTTCCCAAAACCCCAAGTTCCCAGAATCTCCTCACCCTCTTGGCCCATCAGGGGGTCACGATGACCCCAACACGGAACAAGACCTTGCCAGATCTGAAGGAGATGGGTCATTTCCACTGCCAGCAACCTGGGTTAGGATTGAGGCCCGTGGAAGAGATCAAGGGCAGGTGAGCTGTAGTCTGCTTGACTCCTTAACAGAGGACGGATGGGGCAAATCTCGAACCCCAGCTAATGCTGAAGTTGTAATGAAGCATCTGTAAACATTCTGTAGTTACCTGCTAGTATGCTTGAATTGCAGGCAGACACGATGCAGATTTTAAAAGCCTTACACTACAGGAACAGGCCATGACCTGGATTTTTTAAAATTAAAACCAGGATTCTGTTACCAGACCAGAGCCCTGCAATTACTCAGATGTTTGCCTTGCTCTCTGTGGAGCCTGGGCCTGTCGTGGAGAAAAGGCTGTTCTGGGTGTTCATCCTACATGGGGCACGGGTCTTCAGAAGAGAGATCTGTTTGAAAGCCACGTGCTGACTGTCAGGACCACTGCAGGACACAGTCACTGAGGTGTTGGTGTTAAGTTTTTCTTACATGCCTCCTGGACACTGCAGCTGTCTCCAGTGATCTAACGGAGTCCTCTGATATTAATTTTCATATCTTTCATCAAAACCAAATTGTGTTCTAATAATCTTGTAGCAAGGACTTGCATTACTGCAGTTAGTCACAGTAGTTGTAGCAGGAGGTGCTTCAGATGCTCTGTTGAAAGAGGAAGAGTGGTTATTTCAGCTCCAGACTGTTTGCTGTCTAGTGTTAAGTGGCTGTGGACCAGGAATGGCACAAAGAAGTGGAAGTTAGCTGGAATCTTGCACCTGTTGACTTTCTGCATTGTGTTGTATGTCTTCTTTTTAGATCTCTGAGCACAGGCAGGCTCACTGACCTGCTCCTGAAGGCAGCCTTTGGGGCACAGATCTCGGACGCTGGCAGCAGCGACAGCCTGAACAATGAGAAGCCAATGGAAATTGCAGGTAGGTGTGGTGGCCAGGCAGATCTGGCAGGGTGTCCTGGCCTGGGGTGAACAGTTTACCTCTGTCCCTCCTACCAACGGGAGGCTGCTTTGCTGGTGGCTCTTGGCACGGGAGGCGAGTGCCGTGTGTGAGGAGTGCAGTGGTGTTTGCTTTCCTTTGCGGAGTGCTCTGTGGGCTGTGCGTGCTGTGTAATTGCTGGCTAGTGGTGTGATTTCTGTAGGCAGGGCTTCCTCTTTTGGCCCTTTCTGAATGTGGTAACATGTGGAAGTGGAGACTGTCTGCCAGGCAGCTCAAGTATGAATGGCTCTGCAGCGGTGGGTGTTCCTGGGCATGCAGGTCAGGCAGTGAGGAGGGGAGAGCAGCTGCAGCAGTGTGTGACACTGCCCAGGCTCCTGTCCTGTGGTCAGTGCCAGCCCGGCCCCTGTTCTTGGGGATGCCCCCAGGGGAGCACTGGCCTGTGCTGGTGACCACTGTCTCCCAAGAGAGGCTGCAGGAACACAAACCGCTGGGCGAGGCACACCGTGCTCTGAGTAACTTTCCTGTAATGCCAGTCTGCACCTTTCAACTGTCTCCCCAGCTCCCTCAGGTGCTTACGGAGGGACCCTGCACTCTGGTGCCCGGGCTGGGGGCTCTGCCAGCCCATCCCCAGTGATTTTTACTGTCGGATCCCCTCCCAGTGGAACAACCCCCCCACAGACCACGAGGACCAGGATGTTTTCAGGTAAAGGGCCGATACCTACCTGCCTGTTCCAGTGGGAATGCCTGGGGGCAGAGAGATGTGTTGAATTCTCTGCTGCTGGGCACTAGTGATGGCAGAGGGCTGCTCAGAGCAATCTGTAGAGCTCAGCTGGTCTCAGTACCTTTGAGGTTCTTGTGCTGGCTCCTGCCAACCTGTTATTGCTCGTAATTGTTTCCACTGGCATTAGTGCCAGATAGTGGTTTTCCAGTACTGTAAGAGACAGACGGACTTTTACTTCATTGCTCTCTGCTTCAGCAATAACGCTGCAGCTGTTCATAGACCCACTGTTGCTGAGAGGTCAACAAATGTAAAGACTGTGTTGTGTTCTTATTGCCTTCCCCATGGGTTTTGGATGAGCTAAAAAAGATGAGTGTGACTATCCGTGCCAAATTTCAGTGCACAAGTACTGTTATGAAGAGCCAGGATGGCTCTGTGTGCAAAACTATTAGTAGTGTTACTGATGCTCTTATCTGCTTAGTTTGGAGATGGGGAAATGCACTCCTGTTTGACAGATACTTCTTGTAAGGCAGTGGTACTCTGGCCTTGTCAGCCAGCATTTGAGGCTGTGGTAATTGGCCCTTTTGGGATAGTGTGTCTGGGAGTTGGAGTCTGTGTTCAGTTTAAGAAAATATTTGGACACTTTTATTTGCATATTTGACTTGTTTGGGTTCTTGTCTTGGCTGTTCCTTATTTGAATGTAGTCGATTCTGTTCTCAATTACTCCAGGGAAGGTTTGGATGTGACCACAAATAAGCTGGACTGGGATGGCGGGACATGTGGGGCTCAGTTCCTGTGTATAACTTGCATTTCCATCCTAACTAAAACCACTCACGTCTGATTGTTTGGAAAGTTGGGACCACGATATTTTCTTTGTCTCATGTGTTTGGAGGGTGAGCTTTGAGACTCTTTAAAAAGGGTATGAGGGGCCTGTAGCACAATGGGATTACTGTCCTGGCTACAGCCTCCAGCTACTACTGCAGTGTTACGGGTAGAGGTTCAGACTTCCTGAACTGCTTTTGCAGGAATAGTAGCAATCTGGATGTGGGTCCAAGCACCAGTTTTTATCAGGTTCTTACTTGAATGCTTAAGGGATCTCAGATGGGAGAGAAGGCTGTTGGACAGCGTTGAACAACACACAGACAGCATTAGGTCAAGGCGGTCAAAGCAATGCTGCTGGACAAGCTTTGTTAATTAGGCCTGTGCAGTAACTCCTTATGCTATAGTTAATGCACAGAGTTCATGGTGGAAAGGGGAGGTTTGCAAGCCTAAACTCTTCACCCCAAGTGCTTGGACAAGCCATGAGTAACATCTCCTGACAGTTCTAAAGGCAGAGCCATTCCATGAATCATCATAACAATTTCTGCAAACAGCCTCTTGGAATTACAGGGCATCCAGAATGTGATATTGTAGGTCCTCTCCTCTGTCTGAGAGACCTGGAAATACTCTGCCTGTCTTTGATGATCCCCTTAGCTTTGAAGCGTTGCTGCCAACACAGAGAGGCCGTGCGTCTCTGCAGATCAGCTGTGCATTATTATACTGCTAAAGTTTTTGAAGGCAGGGTAAGGCACTAAATTAAATTCATGGGAAGAAGAGAAACATCTTCCTCCAAAGTATCAGTGGCAGTGGACAATATCACCTTGGTAGAATTAGCAGAGTGTTGAAGCTGGTATTGGCATCCCCCCATCAGACAGAATATTTCCCTCCATGACAGTGTCATAAGTGAGAAGTCCTCTGGAATGTATTACAAATACTCTGAGACAAAAACTCCTTTTTGCTCTTAGGGTGGATTCAGTGGTCAAGAAGGGGGAAATCTGATGCTGAGGGAATTATCTGATGGACACCATACTTACAGGGTCTCCTAAACCCTGAAGTTGGGGTCTTGACTCAGCTAAGTCTCTGATTCTCTGTCCAGCCTCCTATTTGTAAAGAAGGGCAAGCAGAAGGGCGAGGCATGTAATGGAAGGCCCATCTGGTTTGCATGCAGGATGTTCTAAAACCATCACTTATCAGAGGTGCTAGTTCAGTGACTTTGAGAGCAGAAGGCCAGGGAACCAGGGTTCAAACTGCTGCTCTGTGATGGGGACATCGGTTATGGTGGTGAATGATAAAATTCAGCCCAAATTATTGTGGCAGGATTCAGAAAAGGTTCAGATAGAAAAAGAAAGAAAAAAGTTTTGAATTGTCTCAATAAATAGTCGTCGTTCTGGAAGGTGCTTTAAATCTGCTCGAACTTGTAAACTGGTCTGCTGAGTCACTAAGGAGCTTATGGTGGGGAGTGGTTATTCTGCATCTGAGATCCAAGAGTCCTTGCATCTTCCTCCAAAGTACCTCTTGCTGGCTCCTATCAGACCCAGGATCCTGAATCCTACAGAATTGTCCTCTCTCTTGGGTGAGAAATACCTACCTGGCCTGCTATTCACCTACCTTCAGTAATTCCTATGTCTGTTTTTCTCCTCAGTGGGGTCTTCCAGCTCCCTGAGTTCTGGAGGCTCTTTCAGCGGCAGGCACTTGGCAGTGGGAGCTGGTGGGGAGGCTCTGGAAGGGCCCTCGAGTCTCCGGTACGCCTTCGCTGATCCCATCGCCGCCAACCTGGAAGGGGCTGTTACATTTGAGGCACCGGAGCTGCCCGAAGAGACGCTCATGGAGGTGGGTATATCCCAGGGACTGCAGGGGCAAAGGACAGGGGAATAAAAGCAAAGCAAACCCACAAGAATCCAATGTTTGCAGCCAAAGCGGTTGCTTCCAAAAGTGGGCCAAAGTGGCTTGAAGACAGCAAGGCCTGTGCAGTGCTCAGACAGCCCAGGGCTTATTTAGCACAGGGGCTTTTGAGCCTGCTACCAAGCTATTAAGTCCGTGAGACAGCCCATGACTGGGGTTAAAGTTCACTATTCCCAAAGCTGAAATTGCAGGTTTCAAGCACTGGTTATCTGGTGTATTCTGCATTAAGGGCTTCTGAAGCAAACCTGCCTGCTTTGGGCCTTTTCCTTTTTAAAGGCTCAACTTTACTAATAGCTGAAAGTGAGTAGCTTAATGCATCAGGAGCCTTCCTGGTGCACTTGAGGAGTCGGGCAGTGATATGGTCTCTGCTGAAAGGATCTGAAAACAAAGTAAACCTGACACTTCTGTTCCTAATGGGGGTGGGGGGGACACTGTGTTCTGCACCAGATTGTGGAGCTGAAAGGCTGCCAGGCTTCCCTTCTCTGCAGGCTGAAGCAGAGCAAATGCTGTTATAGCTGAGATATATTTGAAATGTAGGTCAGGCTGCCCGTTTGCAGTGGAGGTGGGCGGCAGATTCACTCACGCTTTGGGCTCTGCTCGTGATACCTCCTTGGGCTGTCTGGGACTGCGGAAGGCTCTTTGTGTCTGAAGCTTGCTGGTGTTGCCAAAAACCCTTAGATACCCACAGAGATATGCATACATTGTTTTAAGGATGTGGGTTTGCTCTTCTACTTCAAATTTCATTTAGCTCATTTTTTTCTGTCAATTATGCATTGAATTGCATTCATTTGCTTCATTACCTGTAAAGCCACAGGGCTAAGGCTTCCAGCAGTGATGTGTTCACAGACAGTACTGAGTTTAACTGAGCTTGTGTGGGGTCCCAGAGGGTTGAGGCCCTTCCAGCTGCCACCACTTTGGACACTGGTCTGAAGAGAAGTGTCCTGAGGAAGTATCAGCTTGATCTTGGAATAGCACTCAGCTTCTGTGTCTGCAGTGGGTCATTTGGCTTCAGTCGTCATTTCTGCTGAGCACAGTAATCCGTTTGCATGTCACAAAGCCTTTACAGGAGATTTCAGGACCCGTTTGTGCTCTGTGGAGTTGGCCAGAATGCAGACCTGGCCGATTTTCTGATTTCTGCTGATCTTTCAGGGCACTGAAGTCTTACTGTTGAAGCACCCTTGTTTATCTTGAGCAGAGCTGTTGCGTTCAGATGGGTGGTTCTTCCATCTTGTGTAAAAGTGTCATTAGGTGCAGACAGGCCAAATTGAAGGCTGGGGTTTAGTTTAAAACATAATACAGAGATAGCTACAGAAGGGAAGGCTTGTGATGCCAAAGGAGGCCATGGATGCCAGCACAGTTAACAGAAACTGACTCTACAGGCAAGGAGGAAGGACTTGTGCGATGGTTAGAGATAGGAGGCTGAGACCTGCAAGATCTCAGCAGCTTCCTGCTCTGCCACAAACTTCTTGTATGACTTGGTAATTACTTAATCTCCAAGTTCCTCCTCTGCTTTTAAAGAAAATAGAGGAAGATGGAGATAACACTTCCTTACCATACTGGACTGTCCAGGTAGGAAGGTAGTGGGAGGAGAGATTCATATTTCAGATAATCAAAGCTGCCTTAGCAGCCAAGTCCCTGAGCCAGTAAATGAAAACAGAAACTCTCTGAACTTGAGTGTGGGGGTTTTCTTATAAATTCATGTGGGAAACATCCTTACCAGCCCCCTTTGAGAGAACTAAGCCAGTGAATCTTTAAAGCTCAAGCAGGTTATCCACTTTTTGACAGAGAGGACAAACAATGGAGTTGCATCTGTTCCAGGCAGCCATTCACTTTGTAGACCCACAAGTATTCAGTTTTTCCACAAATGCTGATTTCCCAGAAATGCTTGCAGTGAGTTAAGCAATGCAGCTTCCCAGAAATGGGATAATCCCCTTTGATCTGTAATAGCAGAGGAAAACGTACTCTGAAATGACTGTAGCACTTGGTGTGAGCACTTCCCTCACTAGCTGGATAAAGGATTGCAGATAAAAGGTTGTCCTTGTCATCTCCTCAGAGCTCCTCACCCAGGGCTCACTGTGCTGTACTGGGAGGGTGTGAGTGCTGGGATGGAGGGTGGGAGACACTGTTTGCAGTTTTCTGTGGCTTAAGACTTTGTCACTCTCATGAAATCCACACTGGCATTGCTGTGGTGGGAACAGGAGCTGAGCCCATGGTGCAGATGGTCTCTCACCCTTTCTGGCTGAATCCTGAAAGAATCCCACAGAGCTGGGATCCTCCTTGGGAAGGTGGCTTGCAATTTTAGAGCAAGTCTCACCAGCTTCTCCAGGGAGCTGCCTAGAAACTTCTGTCCTGGGGCTGCCATTGACTGCTCTTACTGTGGTGCAGGAGCCAGTGTGGTGCAGTTTGAGTTTGCGAGGCTGAGTTTGGCTGTCCCTGCCCAAAGCAGAGGTGTGGGGGGGTTTGGGGGTCAGGTGTTGTTTCTGTAACTGGGGTGAGTTGCTGGCACAGCTCAGGTGACAGCCCTCCCTGGCATGGCAGCTTTCCCTCTAAGCCCCACCTTGGCTTCCCTTCAACAGCAAGAGCACACGGACATCCTGCGCAGCCTCCGCTTCACGCTGGCCTTTGTGCACTACGTGATGGAAATTGCTGCCCTCAAGGGCAGCTCCAGCGAGATGGGCAGCTCGGTGACCTCTGAGTACCAGCTCCAGGAGAGCGTGGTGGCCGACCAGATCAGCCTCCTCAGCCGGGAGTGGAGGTAAGGACAGGAGAGAGCTGTCCAGCTCCCAGGCCCTCCCACCTCTCATCTCCTCGGGCCAGCAGTCCTTGGGGACACTGACTGCTGTCCCAGCATGTCTGCATTGCAATGTGCTCTCTTTGCAGCTACGCAGAGCAGCTCGTGCTGTACCTGAAAGTGGCAGAGCTTCTGTCCTCGGGGCTGCAGATGGTCATAGAGCAGATCAAAGCTGGCAAGCTGTGCCTCTCCTCCACTGTCAAGCAAGGTAAGGGGTCCTGGGCTCATGCTGCAAAGGACTCACCTGGAGTGGAACTCCCTGAAGTATCACAGAGGGTGTGGAGGGGATGGAGTGAGCATGAACCCTCCACTGGTTTGGGGTTGTGATTGTCCCCTTGCTCAGCCAAATCTTCTTTATTCACACTGAGAACGTTCCTCTCTTCAGTGACTTTCTGTCTCAGAGCTCTCGTCATGACCCTGTGAGAATCTTCAGCACTAATTAGCAAGGGAGGATGTTTCTTATCTGATTCCTCATATCTCTCTGTCTCAGGTGCTTATTTGTACTTGATGTAAGCCCAGCTTAATTACACAGTACATATCCTAGGAAGTGCTTGCTTAGCAAATTAAGACCAGTCCTGACAGTGATGATTTTTCAAGTGAAACAAAAACACAGGAAGTGAAGTACTGGTAATGCCAGAGTCACATCTTTGCTGGTGTTACAGCCTTAAATTTACATCTGCTTGGCTGTGGTGAGAGCTGGCTGTGATTTGGTGATTAGAAAAAATAATTTTAAAACTCTCATTGTAATATTACTGAGGGGCCTTTTTGAAGCACTTGAAGTACTTGACTCACCAGCCACCTTCCCCAAGAGCTTAGTCTCTGAAAGCATTTGTGCTGCCTTGGGATGAGGTATAAAAAAATGGAAGTTAAATACGAAGAGTACACATACATTGTAGCAGGCAGCGTGGAGGAAGATATACCAGGTTAACTGCACATCTTCCACAAGTTCAGACTAACAGGAAAGTTGTCATAACCCAAATAAATCACTCCTTTTCAGAGCAGATTGCAGCTTCTAGATTTGTAGTGTAATTTGTCCTTTGATGTGTAGGAATTGGGCAAGGCTGGCTTGTCCTGTTTTGTTCAGTGTGGGGATTTGCAAATGTGCAGCGTAGGAGTTAGTACTCATCAGATGCTGGTGGGAGTTTGTGTTCAGTACTCTGTGTAGATCATGCCATGCAGCCAGGGAGAGACAGCCTGTGGCATCACTCGCTGGTTTGAGTTGTTATTTAATTGCTCAGAGCCGTATTTGATTCCTGATTCTCTGTTCTGTAACCTTCCCGTATGAGCTGCCGTGGTTCAGGAAGGGAGGTGGCCTTTCTCAGGCATCAGTGTCTTTTCTTTATGGGACAGGAGAGTCCCAAGAGAGATTCCCTTGCTTAGTCAGTGCTGCTCGTCCACACTCTGCTCCCACATGCGAGTCATGTACTCGTTCACAGCATGTCATCGCCCATCAAGTGGCAGAAGCTCTGTGTTTGCACGTCTGGTGGTGCGTGAGACATCCTGCGTGGTGCAAACTGCTCCCTGCCTTGTGACAGCTGAAGGAAACTAAATTAGACCTGGCCTCAGGTGAACTAGATGTGTTGCCATGTGCAGGCTTATAACTGGTGAAGGTGACAGAGGAAAGGGAAAATACCCTCTTGGTGCAGGACTTTCCTGCCAGTCTCTTGGCTTTAACATAACCCCCTTGCGTCTGAGTTAATCATTCAAGGCCCTGCGTGTGGAGATGGGAAGGCACAGGGAGAGCTGGAAGCAGTGCCTACAGCAGTTCTTTCCTTTACTCTAGTTGTGAAGAAGCTGAATGAGCTTTATAAATCCAGTGTATCGTCCTGCCACTGCCTCAGCATGAGACTTCAGAGGTTCTTCTTGGACAAACAGAAGCTCATGGATCGGATCAACAGCATCACTGCAGAGAAGCTCATCTTCAGCTACGCTGTGCAAATGGTAGTAACCACACAGTGCCTGGGGATGGGTTTGGCATGGAGCACTGTTGGGCATTAATGGTTCCTGCTGGGGGTCTTAGCAGGTGGTTTCCCTCATGATGCTGTGTGCAGCCCCTGGGGGCTGGGCAAGGGGAGTGTTCACACAGCTCAGGGATCATGCTGGGAGAGCTGGGTCTGCTCTGGGAGTAACCTCTCGGTGCTGGGTTGTCGCCTGCAGGTGCAGTCTGCAGCCCTGGATGAGATGTTCCACCACAGAGAGGACTGTGCACAGAGGTACCACAAGGCTCTGCTGCTGATGGAGGGGCTCCTGAACATCATCACTGAACAGGGAGACATAGAAAACATCAGTAAATGTGAGTGCTCAGTGACTTTTTTTGTTTTCTCCAACTAGGACATGTGCTTATTTTAGCCGCATGGATCTGAAATTTCAGTTCCTTGCACCCCTTTTTTCCCTTTGGCTGCATCTTGGTGGACATGGCAGAGATCACGTGGCTTGTTACAGCTCCTCATAGTCTGGCTTCCTGCTTTTCCAGCAGGAAAACTGTTAGAAGTGCAGGTCCCTGTTCTGAGCCATATTTTGGGAGCTTCTCATGCAGAGCGATTGCCAGCGCTTTGTTGGAACTTTTGAGGTGTGAAAAACTCGCTGAAGGAAGTGGTTTGGCAACAGCAGGGGCCTGGATTTGGTTCGCAGCTGGAGCCATCCCTCTGATTGCACAGAGCACTTGGGAACCAGAAAGTGCAGGGGCTGTTAGGCAGAGAGGGCTGGTTGGCACAGCGAGGGCTCCTTCCAGCACCTCTCTGGATCAGGAGTGCTCACCTGTCTGGTTCCCCCGGCCTGGCTGAGAAAGCAGCAGACACACATTTTTCTCATAAGCCAGTGCTTGCTGTAGCAGTGAAAGCTGAGCTTTTACCTGTGTGCTCTCACTGGGCTTCTGCCCCAGGGATTCTGCTGCTCCAAGCTATCCCTTCTCTCCCTGTGTCCTGAGGGATGTCACTCTAACACTGCACCCCATGTGGAGGGGACAGGACCGACCTCAGTGGTTCCAAGCACGCCTTCCCTGCCCTTGTGGCTGGGGTTTAATCAGCTCTTGTCTCTCCCTGTGGGAGGCGGGCAGAGGGAATGGGGATAGCTGGGATATGGGAGCAGCTTGGCTCAGCCTGGACTCTGATCCACCACAGCCATCCCAGCCCACCCACAGCAGCCCCGACTGCTGAGCAGAAGTGTCCCTGAGGCTGCAGGGGGAGGCCACAGCTGGCAGACCATGTGCCTCTCCCCTCTGCTGCCCACCC